>JACDRP010000296.1:0-72413 GCA_013841185.1 Hycleus phaleratus
CATGAATTAGAATAGTATATTAGCAAGTGTCAGAATTTGTGTTTTCTAAATTCTTGAGATAGTCTTTTTGATGGGTCATATCTTAGTGCTCGTCTTCTGTTTTCTATCGCATATGTCTAAATTCTGGATTTTTATATATCATTTTATTATTTATTGTTTTATGTACTAGAAAAGAGCAGCATTTATAAAATAAAGCACTGCTTTTTTGTCCATTTGGTGCTTTTTTGAAGAATATTATAAAAAGACATATATTGACCCACCCGACCAATCTCTTTCATAGATTTGCTGTATTTCACAACAGATGGGGTTTTGTTGTCTCGACGGTCCAACGTGAAACGTTTACTATTTCTGCTGAATGAATGGTGGAAATCATTCGTGCTGTTTTGGTTGCCAAATTTGCAAAAGAATTTGTCCCTTATAAATTTTGGTAGATTTTCTCTCAATTTGATGTTTTTAAGCTCTGTGGAAATCCTCTATTGGCTCTAATTGTTTCCCACATTCGTGCATTTTTCTGTAGCAATAATTCAGATAAAGGTACGCTGGTATAGAAACTATCCATGTAAATATGGTGATAGAATACCATATAGGGATCTATGGGTTGTTCGATAATTAATGTTATTAATTTGTCTCTTTAATGTAATTTAAAGAATTTCTGTAGTTTATATTTTTATTTTCTGAATTTTCTCAAAGAATACAATCTCTAGAATATTTCTAACAACTCATATTTCTAAGGTTACATTTTTTTTCGGAATTATAGAGGATTGCCAACTTAATAAAATTTATTATTGCCAATCCAATAATAAATGTCGTTTTTTTCTCATAGATGGCTTGAACTGCAAATTTTATGTAGTAGTGATTGCGTGGCTTACCATCAGCCTCCAAAGCCAATATTCACCAAAACAAGATTATGCTTTCTGTGTAATGGAATTACAGAGGTGTAGTCTATTTTGAGCTACTTGTAAGAAACTAAACTATTGATTCGAATGTCTACTGTCGTCAACTATCGATATTGAACGAGGAAATCAAGAAAAAGCGCGCTGAACTGGCTAAGGTGTAATGTTCCATCATGAGGACGCCAGACCCCATACCTCTTTGACAACCCAACAGAGCTTAATTGGGAACTAATGTCACATCCACCCTATAGCCCTGACTTAGTACCATCAGATTACCATTTGTTTTGCTCCCTTCAAAACCATTTGAATAGCAAAACTTTCGATTCCGATGAGACTTCAAAATGAGTTGGAACAGTTCTTGGCTTCTAAAAACCAAGGCTTCTTCGAACGTAAAATTTTTCAACTTACATAAAAATGGCAAGAGGTCATCCAATATCATTGATTAATGTTTGTTTTAAATATAAATAAATTCACTTGGAAAAATTGAAAAAAAAAACATTAATAATAGAACACCACATAAACCCATAAAATTGATAAAACTGTATCTTGTAACGTTGTTTCTGGACCTTAATAGACTTTAAAATTACAAATGTATCCTGATGTTGCTTCACAAAGCATTTCCACCAGAATTCCAAATTTTACTAGTTTTCCCGGATTGTAGGTGCAGAAAGATAATCTTCCACACCAAGGTATTATTATTTCATCCAGGGCTAATTCTTGTTTTGGTATATATACAGTTTGGAATTTATTTTGTCAACAATTTACAACTTCTTTAACCACTTGCCGTGGAACAGGCCAGCGACCTGTTACGCACATCATCGGGCGATTCTTCCAGAAAGACAGATGACGTGCGTGGCACGTCCACTGTTGCAGAAAAGTCTTTACCGAGGCACAGTTTCTGTTTGCTCTTCATTGTGTATCAGTACTGACCCCAGACTGTAAAATTATATTCTCTTCTGGAACCCATCCACCGAACGCTGCTTGAACGCTCGGCGAAGTGATTTCCGTTCGACTGCGCTGGGACGCGCAACCGAGAATTTCTTTGCACCGCAAGTGGTTAATTTTGAATAATTTATCCGATTTATCGAGGAATCATTATTGCAAAAATGCCACATTCTTTATATTTGCATAAATCTATTGAGGCTCATTGTTTTTGAAAAAATTGGAGTTTCTATATATGAAAGAGTGGATCAATAATCATATTTATCGTCTTTATATATTTGTCCCATCAGGATAATCAAACCTAGAAACTTTTTCATTTCACTTTTTGTTTCTGTTACGAATAATTTAAATAAATATTTACCAGGAAACAACTACTATTTTCCATACATTTTCTCGATTCATTCACACCTGAACTTCGATCGTATGCTTCTGGTTGAAATCTCATATCATTCTCAGACTAATCATCGGCAGTATTGACGGTAATGTCTTCAATCGCTAAAATGAGATGTAGGTAGGTACAATCAGACTATCATTTTTAAATTCATTACCATTTATCTGCATAGCATTGTCTTCTGGTCCATCATCATTAAACTTTTAGTTGTTACTACTACACATTTTTAACGGTTTTTTACACTGCATTTCGTAAGAATTGTACGTATTGTACATTATGGAAACAATTCGTAAGTAATTCCGAACAACGTTGTATCAAATGACTAAATAGTGATAGCAGAAAAAGAAAAACACGTCGTTGAAGTCAAAGTAAGAGATCTCCCGGTAAAATGTGGAAATCTTCTACATTGGTCAGCTAAGTGTTAAGACAGGGCCATACATGTGGTATTCGGCAAACACCTAGTGATTGTTCGTTATTCTAGGGATTGAGTGGACGGTTTGCTGTGTAGGTTCTGTTGGTTGTGGTCGCTGTTTGGCGAACACTTTGTCCAACACCTCAAGTACTTGTTATTTGGCTCAATATTTGCTGATTAGCGCAAGAAAATATAAACATTATGGAATGCATGGAAGTTAAACAGAAATCGTATATACTTTTGTCTATTCAACTCAGAAAGTTGCTGGGAAATAGGAGTAATTCTCTTAATTCGTTCAACTTACCGCTAACAGATAAGAAAAATACCCAGAGAGGTACTTCATTTAATGGTTCTGTATATATCAACCATAAATATGTAAATTAAATTGTTATAAGTGAGATCCTCTAAGATCTTTTTGCAGAGTACATTATATTACACATATATACAGTATATTCGACAATTATCGCCTATGTGCTACCCTCCTATTTACCGAAATTCCAGCAACCATCTGAAAAGATCTTTTTAGTGGATCTTATAGGTACATATGTATCAAATTTCATAGGGTTTAGTGATTAACGCTTATTGAGATCAACTCACAATTTGCTTTCGGGATCGATTACACACTCGGTCAATTTACCAGTTGCCTTCAGAGCTACAAATGGTTTAGTTCGGCAGAGACTACCTGTCTAGACGTAGCAAGCAAGTCACCACCCCAGCCGCTTTATTACACAATTCATCCAAAGGATACGTTTATTCGTCATTGACTATCTGCGTGTTACTGGTAAGATGGGTGGGTATGCCTGTAAATCTCCTCTCAGTGCTCTGCATCACTCGACAACAGCGTTTTGAGGTATTTACCGCAGCAAAGAGAAGAGACTACAGTTAATGGTTTATAAATACTTATAAACCATTGTAAAAAGACAAAAAAAATCTAAAAAAGGCCAATAATTGTGAGTTTCTGAAACATCTACCTTTAGAACACTTTGTAATGCTTAAGTCATACTAAAAATTGCACAGTAAACTATTGTAAAACAGGATACGTTTAGAAATGATTATTGTTAACTTAATTTGTGAATATTGTCTAGGATAGCTAATATAGTCTAGATTAGAATAAGATCACAAGTCGATTTCCATATTTTTGAAGCTTGGAATTAAGTAAAATAAAGAATGAAAAATTAAATTCGTTTTACTTTCCCTTCAATACGCATGTAGACTTGCTTGACACTAAAAGAAGTAAATTACCATTGCATTTTTGCACTCGACCATTAAAAACACGTGCGGGGGCACTCGTTTTTTAAACTTGGTTTCATACAGAAATTTTGAAAATTATATAAAATTTTAATATTTAATAGTTCAGTTGTATTAGTTGAGTTTTATAATTATTATTGAAATTTTTACAATAAAGCAAGATTTTTAAATTTATTGTAGTTTAACTTTTTCTTAATTCAAATGACTCATACATACATCTTTCTTAATTTGTAGATTTTGGAAACCGATGAAATTTCAAAAAAGGTTTGTTCAAAATGTTACGCTTTATCTTTACAAATCTTTCGGTTCCATCACAAATCATTGCAAAATAATCAAAAACTAATGGTAAATTAGATATTTGACTACTATATTATATATACACAACAAAATTGATTTTAGGATGAATATAATAGAAGAACACAACTTAAGTTATATAAAACTGTTTTTAAGCAGGAAATTGATTCGAATCAAACAACTAAAATTAGTAAAAATATTAATATTAACAATAAGAATAAATCAACAAAAGTACATCCTTCTATTCTGCAAATGGAAAAGCAATATCCAAATATAATATTTCCTCCACTCCAATCAAATTCGCACTATCAACCGTACGTTATTTTATTCACTAATGAAATTAGTGACTGGTATAAACATAGAAAGATTGTACCCCAGCCTCAGTCTCCTGAGGTATCATTGTCTAGCAGAAATGCTCATTGTAGTTCTAATGAGTTGAAAGAAATGCATAATAATGATACAAAATATCCGAATGAGGTTAGGGTCATGCTAATCCAAAGAAATAAAAAAGAACTCTCTCAAAGTATCACAAAAACTAATAATTTTAAGAATGTTGATGTACATGTGGAAACAAACCAAATAGAATGTCAAACTAACAATAGTCAGAGTGATTCTAAAGAAACCCGGAACGTAATCGACAGTAGAAAAAGAAAGAGAAGTATTTATCAGCCTACTGAAGAAGAAAATCTTAAAGAAACACCTAAAAGTAAGAGTACTAAGAGAGATGTTGAAAATAATGTGGTTGAAAATCACAAAGGTAACGAAAATGTAAAAAATAAACAAGTTGACAGTAAAAGTCAGGTAGAGAAAAAAAGTACTTCTACTAATGATTTTAAGGAAAGTAGTATGAAAGAAATAAGTAAAAATAAAGGTTCATCTGAAGTAAAACCCAAAGAAATAAGTCAAAATAATCAGTCGAAATTAGTACATAATGATAATGTGAAAAATAAAATACCCGATTTAACAATGAATGAAGAAGCACTCAATCAAATTTGCCAGATAGAAAAATCAGTTTGCAGTGCTGAATTTGGAACATCTTGCAAAGATTCTAAAATGCCAAAAATTAATTTATTTTTATTACGAGAAATATTGAGAAAAAAATTAAGAAACTCAACGCATAATGAAACAAACAATTTAGAAAGCGCCGTTACTGCCACTTCATCGTCATTTCAAGAAGTAAACAGTAAAACTGCAAACGTATGCCAAGAAGGAGTGATAAACCCCGCAATATCTCAGGGAGTAAATACGAATAATAAAAAAAGAGAAAAGATTGAAATAAACACTGTAGAAAATGAAAATGTAACTATTAGATTTGCACTTAAGAAAATAGATATGGTAAATAGAATGACACAAGGTACAAATGATAAGCCAAATAGAACTCCTAACACAAAAAGTATGGATACGAGAGCACCGTCTCATAGTACAACTGTGAAGAACAAAGAACAAAATATACAAAAGAAAGAATTAATTCGACACGAAAAAAGGAGAATAGAAGAAACAGAAGGAAAAAATTTGCCAAATAGACAAACAATATCAGGAAATGACAGTCAGAGTTTATCACCCAAATATTTGATAAACTCATTTCCGTCGTCAACTATTAATAAATCTGTTATATGCAATGTCAGTGCTGTTCAATTGCCAGATAATAGACAAGAAATATCAGAAAAAGCACAACCATCAATTAATTTGCCGGGAACGTCGAATCAAATACCAAAAAATCACTTACCAACCCCTGTCATGTATTTAGTGCCATTAGCAAATGTAAATCAGCCTGTGGTGATGGATGCAGCTAATATACTGGTAGTTCCTATCCATTCCCAACAGGACAAAATTTAATTTCTATGTTGTCAAAACTTCCAAATTTGCTTTTTGTTCCTTCACAGTTGTAATCCTCAGCTTCATCAGCTAATGCATTTGTGGCAGAAACTCAAATAAAGAATTGTCAAAATTGATAATATAACAAGGGACCAAAGGGCATCGTTCATTTCGACGCAAAAGTTGAAGTTTATTAAGCACTCGAGAGGCGAAAGAAGCACTTTGGTCCCAATAGTCTTTGCACTTTCAAAAGCACAAAAATTCATAGTAAGTACAAATTGATTTTGTTCAATAAATTGTAGTTGTAACTCGTTCTTTAGCTTAGTTTAAACATATCTTTGTAAAAATAATGTACTATTTATTGGGTAAATAAAATATCACGTTTTCGTTAAACTTTCGTTTATAGTAAGACGATTTTCCACAATAGATTTACAGTCTCACAATAGTAAATTTTATAGTAAAAGTTTTTTTTCAAATAACAACAAAAAAACAATACAACAAAATTATGGCAAGTAACAAGAAGTTTTCTTGGTGTTTCTTCTTTATTATTTTTTTTTTTGGAACAGTTTCTGTTACGAGTCGTTTTCCATCAGGTGATCCAAATAGAAATGAAAATAAATTTATTGTGCAAAACTGATATTAGGTTTGCCTTTGAATTTTATTGGCAAACTTGATGGAAAAAAACTTGAAACATATTATAATTGTCAGTTAGCGATTGTTTCGATCTTTATTGACTGAATGACAGTTCTTTTATTAACTTCATTAGAAAATATATAAAGAAGCTTTGAATAATAAAAGAATTATCATTGTTCATTTATTGCCAATGATGTTTTTTTTTTTAACCTACAAAGAAAATATATCAAAAGTATATAAAAGATGCCTCCTTTTTCTAGACAATAAATTATCAATAATTCAACATAATATCCTTTATTGCACTAAATTTAACTTTTCCCAGTTTGCAACTAAGAATTCTTTTGTATTTGAACCAAGATGATCAAGATGTCGGTAACTGTTTTCAAACTAATGATCACAAAATTTGTCCGGTCGATTTAATTTTAATTAAATCATAAGATTTTCTATTTAATCTAATCACTCTAAATTGTACTCTAAATACTTTCAGTTTTAAAATATCGTTTCCTAATGGTCAAAATAAAAGAAAAAACAACAATAAAAGTGAGCGTATTTCCTCCAATAACAATAGAAATAATTAAAAAACTGTAATAAATAAATCGATTTTGGAACAAAAGACTCACTTTTGACACTAACCTTTACAATAACAAAAAAAAATAGACTAGTTAAAATGTAATTTATACTCCAAAAGGAGTTGTTTCAAAAAATTCTAGTCAAGATGAAAAATAAGGACTATTAGTTTTGTTGCTTGTTATTTTTATTATTATTATTTTTAACCTATATTCAATTTACTTAGAACCTAAACATTTCAAATTATCTTTACCAAAATGTATAACCACCGTCTGAGCCTCCGCCTAGAAACGAATTCTTTTTCTGACCTATAGCTACTTGATGCCCGGCCATTGCAGCTAATTGTGCTGCCGATGGTGGTACACCAGGTGGTGCTGGTGGTATCACAGGTTGTGCTATTCCATCAAATCTAGCTCCAGTATCATAACCATTCTATCAAATTAAAATAATAACATTCTAAATAATTTCCTAGTTAACATCAAACTTACTGGTAACATAATAGTTGGTCTTAATTGTGCCGGTTGCATTGCATAAGAATATGCACCTAACGATGGATAATACTGCATTGGAGCATAAGTTGGATAGCCCAAATAAGTGGGATATCCAGCTGCATACATCGTTCCTGGATGATACATCTAGAAAAGATAACTTGTATCTAAACAAAATAACTACTAAGATAATAAAATTTACTGGTTGACCAACAATCGCAGCTGGATGTGTTAGAGCTTGATCGTATGTTGGAGGAGGTCCTTGGGGATAAATTTGTGTCTGTCCTGGTATAACATAAGGAGATGCTGCTGGTATACCTGGCATAACTAAAAGATTTGAAAATAAAACAAATTGTCTATTTCATTATTTAAATTTTACCTCCATAATGTTGTGGAGTTGGTTGATTAGCTTGTGGTGGTGGCTGTGGTGTAAATGTTGGTGCACTTGAAGGCGGGGGTACACTCGCCCCTAAAGCTGTAAAATTCAATTAAAATCTTTCAAAATACTATTTACAAAAATTATATTTACGTTATCCAGTCTTTAATGAAACGAAAATAAAGACAAACTTAAAAAAAAATGTTAGTTGATAAGCTTCAACTTTCATTAAAACTATATTCTTTCATTTATTTAATTAAATTACGAAAAAAAGATCGGAGTACAACTATAAGATCAAATAAATGATATCAATTACACACTTTTTGAGTTAATTTCTACAATCCAAACAACAAACAACACGAGACAAATTATGGAACTGGTTTTTGCTTATATGATAATTAGCAAAAAGAAGATTCACATTCCAAAATTTATCTTCAAATATGGAATTGTAGAAATTATAGAAAGATAACGTCAGTATTCCATATGTCAATATTTCCACGATGTTCGCGAAATATTAAAAGTATGGTTTCTCCTAAATTTAAAAGACATGCAAGTTTAATTATTTTGCATTTAATTTTTGTAATTCATCAAACTATATTGAAAAAAATTAAATGCAAAATAATAGATAGTGATGCATAATACATGCAAAACAAAAGAAAAATCAAAAGATGAAAATACACTTCGCATTAATATAATTGAAAATTAGATAGAGTTGATATTCGAAATGTACCTTCTTCAAATGATTAAAATCAAACTAAAAAAGAACTGCCAAATTTAAATAATAATGAGAAAATGATAAATTTCAGCAAACTCAAAAAAATAAAAGATTGCTGAAATTATTCAAAAACATGCACAAAGCAAAAAACAAAATTAAAAGCAAAATTGTCTAATTCATTTAAAGCAAGAAATAACAAACGTAAAAAACAAAAATTGTCGATTTTCCGTCTTATTATTGTTTTAAATATAGGAAAATCTTGCAATTTTTGTTACCGTGTGGAAAAAAAAAGCTTAAAATTACCTACATGCCCTAAGTTATGTACACTGGAAATAAACTAACATGCAAAAATAAGATAAAATTAAACACTATCGAAATGTACCTAAAATGATTTTAATTAAAAATTTGTATAATTGTTTTTAACAAATGGTACATCTCGACACGTTGTTGATGTAAATCTATTTCCTAAAAAGAAAAGATCACTTAATCTAAATTAGTCACATCTTGAATTATTTTTTCAAAAAAAAATTATATAAATATGTCAATTAATTTATAAGTACCAAATTCCGCAGACCTGTGGCAAAATCTATATACCTATCAAATTAATTTAATATTTTTTTCGTTATCATTTTTAATGTGATTGAAGAGAAAAAAATATTAAAATTGATAGGTAAAATTTACTAATTATTTGTATAAATGGTAATAGCGACGTAGAGGTGCTGCAGCGGTTTTAGCCAACACTGTAGCAAACACCGGGTGAATCCAGTAGGTACCACCCTACACCCACACACAAGAAAAATATGTAAATGCACAACATTTTGGTCGAAAAACGAAATCAATATGAGATTTTTCTTCATTTTAAAGCACACCAAATAAGAATCATTCAACTCTATTTGGAAATATTTTAAGAATTTTTATCGTTAGTCTTATTGTGAGGGAAATATTAGCGAAATTAACTCATTTATTAGTCGGTTGATTTTTTATGTTGCGATTTTTGAAAAGCACTTGGAATAATTTGAGAATTTCCATTTTCCTGGAACAGGTGGAAATTCACGGGTGCTAAACTAAAACAAGGGAATTTATATGGGAAGCTGTATTATTTGAAGAAAATTTTAAAAAATATCTTAAAGGTTTGTAGATTATTTTGTCAGAATTTAAGTCTCATAGCTCATGGGAAATTGGTCAAAAAATACTAGTTTTAGATAATATTGCGAGTTTTGAATTAAACACGTCGAAAGCACAAAATATCCACATATTTTTTGTTCACTATTCTTATTTGCATTCTACCCGTTCTATAATTAAGTGGAAGAAATCAATATTAGGGGTATCCTGAAGCCATTCAAAATTCTTGGACCAACTTCCCAATGAGTTACACTTTTTCCAGCTCCGATTTTAGTTGTGAAATTGGTTAACAATAGTAATAGAGGCTTGTTTGAAAGAGCATTTCAAGCTGATTAACAAAAATTTGATAATTTTGGAAAATGTTATGAAAATTTTGAGTTATAGGTAAAAATCTAGAAAAATGTATTTTTTAAATTTTTCCCGATAATTCAGTTTATATCAATTTGTTACCAATGAACATGCAGTTCAATCGATAGCAATATGCAAGAAATTTTCCAATTGAGCCATTAGTTTTCCGGAAAATTAAGAAAAGGTTTTTTCTAGTTTTCAATATGTCACATTTTCGGAAACTTTACACATGGAGAAGTGTCGTCAAAGTGGCCAAATATCAAATTTTTGGAAATTCGAGGAAATTCGTTAACGATTTTCATCTATTAAAAATAATTGTTTTGCACCAGATTTTTTTCCAATTTGATGGCAATTTTATGGACTTTAAAATTATGCGGTTGTTCTGTGAAGAACTTGCTTATTCTCATAAGAAAATCGCGTGGAAACAGGCATTTTTTGCTTATCACAAAATTTTGCAACACTATAAAATCTAACAAATTAGCCGAAAAACTTGAATTTCAATTGAAAAATGAACGAGAACTCGTTCACCAAAGTTCTCGTCCCTTAATCATGATATTCTTATAAAGATATTGATAAAAATCTGAGTTATATCTCTATCAGTATGTGAATTTACCCGGATTTAGTTCTGTTTAAATTGATTTGTCATGATATGCGCGCATTGTTAAATTTGTAATTTATCAACCATGATCCTTATCGATTTCGTTCTTGACCTTGTTGTGCACAATTTTACATATTTTTTCGAATTTCATCATGCAGTGAATAGACGACAAAATGTCTAAATGTTGGACCATTGAGAGATTTTACATCTTCAGCTACAGTAATTGTTACAACACTGCATCAAATTAATAAAATTAAACAATTTTGCAACATTTAAACTGAATGAATCTTATTTAAAATGCTGTGTTGTATCAAATCCCAACCAAAAAAAAATTATATATCTAGTGAAGGTAAAAATCGTTGAGCAGGTATATAACCAACAAGCATCAGCCACTGTTTATATGTATATTATATATATAATATTTATAAAAACACATGAAAATTAAATATGTACTGTATTCTTTGCTGTCCAAGTTCCTGAGCTCGGCAACAACAACGGTCCTCCTCAACAGTTGGTATTAAACCGGGCGCTGTAAGTAATATACCGTCATCAAATAAATCGCCCTAAATTACATACTATTTTTTTTTTTATTAAAACAGACAAATATCAAATTAAATTATAAGAAAATCAACGATTATATAGAGGAAAATAACAACCCTAATGCAGTATTTTGCGATATAGGACAAGGCTAACAAAACAATAATAATAATAGTGATAATGATTCTAAGGGCAAATAGGGGAAGGAACCGAATGAATAAAAACATATGATTTCACCTGATCCAGACAAAGATAACCAAACTATGTTAGTTATTGATTGATACATCCTCTCTTTACAGTCAACTATGCAATTTTTATTACAACCATTAAATCGGTCAAATTGTCATTTAAAATAAATGAAATTTTCAAGGATGAATTTTTTCGTTTTTATTGTTGAATTGATGCAATTTCAATCCACCACATATTCAACTTGAATATTTAATTTTTTATTAATTTTCGACGGAATATAGGTCAAGAGAAATCAGAACGGAAACAATAGAAGTGTCGTTTTGACAGAAACGAAAAAAAAAATTATTTGACAAGAACTAATTGGAAAAAAAAAACACGATAAAATCTGAAAATGTCCACAATTAATGAAATGGTTTACCTTTTTTGTCGGTCATTTTCTCGAATCTAGGGGGGCACTTGGACAAACTAAATTCACAAATTAGATGCAATTTCGAAGGAAATTAAACAATTAAATATCGGTGCAAGAACACAATACTGGGTACTGTAAAGGAGTTGTACAAGAAATGTCAAAAATTGGCGCATGCGCGCTAACCTATCGATATATGCAAATTTTGCCAATACACCGATTTTAACGTAAAAACACCCACAAATTATAAAAATTAAAATTAAATTATTCTCCTTCAACGAAAACTAAATTAATTGAGAAAATACAGCGTAAATATATTCAATTAACAATTTGATATAAGCAGGGATGCCACGTTGGTAAAAACACCTGATTTAAGGAAATCTTCACCATTATACTGGATTTTATTTAGAAAACATCTCATTGGTTCTAAAATGGCGCAAAATTTGAAAATTGCCAATAACTTAGCAAAACACTTGGTTGTAGTAAAAGGCGCCAAATCTGAAAACAACCAATAATCTACAATTTTATTACGGTCACGAGATTAATGCAAAGCCAACTAAGAATACATAAAGTTACTAGATTCGGATTAAATTAATTCAAATTCCGTCATGTTCTCGATAATCCTCCATTAAACGAGTGAATTTAGAGACATTAGAAAGAAAATTGACCAAATTTTTATAATAAATTAATTAAAAATACAACTGCACAACGGTGTTTCACCTCACAGTTGGCTATTCTTTGTTTACGCAGTGTCGTAGATTGATTCGTTTACTTAAAAATGCATTCACAATCGATAAATTCACTAAAATATGAATCAATCTACAACTACGTAACATAAATTCAACTACTATACGAAAAATCGGATTAAAAGTGAGAATTATGGGATAGTAGCGACATCTATTTGTGTGAATCGAAACTCAATTTAAATGTGGCAACATTGCTACGATTATTGACGTTTGTGCAATTTTTTTGCGGCACTTGCTGAAATTTTGCAATTTTCAGGCTACAAATCCTGAAAAAAATGTCTTTACCGATACCAGGACTTCTATCGCACACACGTAAAGTTCAAAGTTTGTACAAGAGAGCTTTAAGAAATTTGGAAGCCTGGTACGATCGTAGGTAATTATTATAATTATTTTGAGGTTATGTTATGTAATTTGTTTGTCTTTTAAACTAAGGGAAGTTTATCGATATTATGCTGTTAAATTGCGCCACCGTTTCGATCAGAATAAAGACATCAAAGATATGCGTGTAGCCAAAGAATTACTGATAAATGGTGAAGATGAATTAATCAAAAATCTCCACTGGCATCCACGAAAATGTACCAACAACAAAATATTATTATTCGATAAATAAATTAAAATTTTATTATTATTTTGTAGTCCCGTTATCACCCGGTGGTGTAGCTTATGAACGGGAAGTCATCCCGCCGGATTGGGTTGTTGATTATTGGCACCCGTTGGAGAAGGCGCAATATCCGGAATATTTCAAAAGACGCGAACAACGTAAAGAGGAATACATTAAATTGTGGGAGAAGAAATTTGGTAAAACCGAATCAACGCCTCATTAAACAACAATTGTAATTGTAGTCAATCAATAAAACTGTAATTGTTATAAATACGTGTCGACATTTATTGAGTTACAAATTATTTTTATTTAAATACAAACACGTTAGAAACTTTAAGAACTAGTGAAACAAATTACACAATTCCGGGTGAACTAATGAATTTTACAAAAAACTTGGTAATTAACACTATTTTGCAACTAATTTATCCACAATTTTCTTGGATTAAACTCCATTAAACCAATCATAAAATAGTTAATTTGTGTTTTGTACTGTAGACAATTAGTGGCATCTATAATACTGCGAATGTTGGTTAAATTGTTAAAAATCTATTAGTATTTGTTAATTAATTGTAATTTAATTAATTATCCAATAAAGTGTGCCATAATTAATGACGAAAAAACGGCATAAGAACAATTACCGATCAAGTAAGTGTTCGATATACTATTCTCTTATCATTTAAGGCACTTGGTCCACATTATTATTATCGTTTATTATTTGAGTTAATTTACATTAATTTAATTGTTTAATTATAATTATCGGCCTTTATAATGGACTTGATTTGTTAAAAATGCATATTTTAGGCAGTTTTTCTTTTACTAAAAGAATTCGACTAGTTACCAATTAACGCATGACTAGTTTGAAAATAGCTGTAGGGCCAAATTATTGGTACAAAATTGTTGTTTTTTATTAAATTTATCCATAAAGTTTCTCTAAAATCGCCGTCGGGGCATCGGCTTGATACCGCGATATTTGCCTTAATAAAGCGAATTTTTTCATTCGCCCCTTTGACGATTCCATATCGTATAATGTACACAAATTCAACAATAAAGATTCGTGTAATGCATGCACCGGATTGGATGCAATTGCCGTTTCTAATACAGAAATTGCCTCTTTCAAATGACCAGCATATAATAAACATACACCCATATTATTTAATATCATAATATTTGTTGGTTCTAATAAACTAGCTTGTTGGAAATATGTATAAGCTTCATCGAAATTATTTAATGCTACAGCTAAGAGACCTGTATCGACATATTCACGTAATTCACTATTATTACTATTATTTGTAAGACGTAAATTTCGAGCTTCTTCAAAACATTGTTCAGCACCGTGAATATCGCCAACTTGTAAATGTAGACGGCCCAATGCTGAATACAACATATGGGATGGTGCACTGTCTCTACAATTTTCAAAAATAATAATTAAAATTATTGTTAATTAACTATTTCATTTTCATTCAATTAAATTTTTAAACTTTGCAGTATTCTCTAATTTTTTTGCGACTCGTTACCATGACGACATTGCAGATTGACAGGTTGCTAGTCTTTGAATAGGACTCATTCGTTTCAATTCAATTGTATGTATAATTGAAGAGACAAAATAGAGTGTTGACATGGTAACGAATTACCAAAAAGTTGAAGAATACCACTGTTAGTTCCAGAATTTTTAAAATAAACCATTTATATCATAATTATCATTAGAAAGTTTATTTGAATGATTTGAAAAATATTCTAAGCGTTTATAGGAGGGTTCTTAGTAATCATTTTAGCAAAATTTGAGCCTCGTAGCTTATCGGTAAGTTGGTCAAAAAAACACTCGATTCTCTTGCAATCTTCAAAAATGAGCCACACATCCCAAATGACTCAGAATGATTAAACAATGCTCCCAACATTGTTTTTTTTTTCATTTTCCCCCACTTTATTTCGAAATGGATAGGAATATTTGGATTTATTCCAGAATATCACGAAGAAAAGTGGACAAAAATTATGTGAGTCATTTGAGGTGCTTAACTCGTTTTCAAAAATCGCAACATTAATCAAAATGAGCGTTTTTGATCAACTTGCCGATGAGCTACGAGGTTCAAATTTTCGGAAAATAATCTCCAAGGACCCTCCTACAAATTTCTGTAATATATCCGCTTCTATCTTATTAGTTTCAATCAAAGAAGTCAAATAATAATAGAGAATGGACATTTACATTTCAATTCCCATTGTATGTA
Source organism: Hycleus phaleratus (assembly GCA_013841185.1). NCBI lineage: Eukaryota > Metazoa > Arthropoda > Insecta > Coleoptera > Meloidae > Hycleus > Hycleus phaleratus. The sequence continues at coordinate 15,544 of JACDRP010000296.1, forward strand.
TATTTGGAGATAAAAATTAAATAGAAACTGTCAATCTTCAGTGTTGCCATGGTAACAAATTACCAAAAAGTTAAAGAATATGACTGTTAATTTCAAAATTTTTAAAATAAACCTTTTATATCTTAATATTCATTAGAAAGTTTATTAGTAACTCCCATTATTTGACGAATGATTTCAAAAATATTCTAAGGATTCATAGGATAGTTCTTAGAAATCATTTTAGCAAAATTTGAGCCTCGTAGCTGATCGGTTAGTTGGTCAAAAAATTCGTTTCTGACCATTTTGCAATCTTCAAAAATAAGCCACACTTCCTAAATGACTCAGAATGATTAAACATTGTTTTTTTTTTTTTCATTTTTCCCCACTTTATTCCGAAATGGGTAAGAATATTTGGATTTATTCCAGAATACAATGAAGAAAAATGGAGTAAGATTGTGTCGTTTTCAAAAACTGCAACATTAATTAAAATGAACGTTTTCGACCAACTTGCCGATGAGCTACAGGGTTCAAATTTTGGGAAAATCATCACCAAGAACCCTCCTACAAATTTCTGTGATGTATCCGCTTAAAATAACGCGGAAACGGCCGCTAAAGCTTGTGGGAATAGAAATATCTCGATAAAAATTTCAAAAAAAAAAGAACCTATGGCAGAGTTCCTCCATTGTGACCATTGCTAATTCATAATCTTTTAACGTTAACGCACAATTGACAATCGAATGCATGACACGTGTCTCGCGTCCTTGCCATAAACGTATCGATTCATTCCGGTCACTTTCCGTAATTTCCATTGGACTACCATCCTCACATAAACCTTGTTTCAAATTATCCAACATCTATAAATAATAAATCAATTATTTTAATAAATAATAGAAATTCTAATATTCAAATATACTTGTTTTATTGTAGCTTTCATGTCGTATAATCTAGTTAATGATTCTTTCGGTTTACCACAATGCATCGGTAATTCGCTTAATAATAAACGAAACGAAAACGAAGCTATCGAACCGGGCCGACTTCCATACATTTCCGGATAAAACTAGAAATTAAAATTATCGATTCGAATTTAATAAATACCGAAAAACAACCCACTTGATAGAATACATCAGGTTTATCTAATTGTCCAAATGGTTCAGCTTCCGATTGGGCAACAGCATAAGCTTTCGTTTTAACCAACAGAGCGATTCTTGTAAACCACAATTGTAATGAATGTGGTGAATGTTTACTAGGATGTCCTTGGCGTCCTTTACCTTGTCCATAGATTGTTAATAATCGAGCCGTTAAATTGATTGCTGAACGATAAGAACCGGCTTGTACTAATTCCCTTAAGCCTCGTTCATCTTGCGTTACATCACTTTCGGTTAGAATATTCCGTTGGGCGGCTTCCGTTTCACCTAAACATAACGTTACTGCTTCGATAACATTATCGCCCTGGAAATTTTCAATTTGTTTTCGATTTTATTGTTTGATTTAAAATATTACCAAGTCTTCTTCCAAGAGGACACCGGGCATTGTTAGGAGATCGCGTTCGGGGAAATAGGTGCCGGGTGGTGATGTCGAACAGGCTATTAAACATTGTCTTGTCCGTTCGCTGGGTATCCAAGCGTCCCGACGACGGTCTATCTCCGAACCGGCCGCTACTCTCGGACAAAATCCATCCTAAAATCCGTCGAAATTAACCAATTTCTATCGAAATATTTACGATATTTACATCATTTGTTGTTGTAATTCCAAGGTCCGATATTAGCCCATTTTTGGCTACATTATGACTGTTGCCGATTAGATCGAAGAACGATGAAGTCGGATCTTTGGGTTGCGGTGGTGTTTCGGCGAATATCCGACAAACTTCCGGTTCGTTTTCTTGTTGTTTATTGGTTTGATTGTCGTCCAATTTCAAATTTTCCAATTTCATCGATGCCGTTTCAACTGGATCTTTTGATGTTGTTGGTGTTGTTGAGAATTCGGTTGTTTGATATTCTTGATCGCGATTGATTTCCGTATCGTCCGGTGTACCGAAATATTGACTTAAGGACGGTGTTTGTTGATTTTCCGACATTTCTGTTGTTTTACGCCGAAATTTCTAACGACAGAAAAATAAACACACAAATATTTAAAAATAGAACAAATCGAAAATATTCGGAATTAACTTGTTGACATTGACAACTTGACAACTCTAATGACATTTAATCTTGACGTTTGATTTTGCCGACTAATTGTAGACTACCAATAAATTCTACCCCTTCAAAAAAATTTATTAAAAAAACAACCCCCGATTCTAACTAAATCTACTCTAATAGTACACGCAATTATTAATAATTTCACACAACTCAATTAGATACTTAAATATTTATAAATTAATTATTTATTAAGAATCGTTTTGCGTTCAAAGTCGCATAGTTGCCAGATTGTACAATTAACAACAAAATTTAATTTATTAGCTTTAAATCGAATTTAAATGTAATTAGAACAAATGTTCGGATTACGTTTCAATTATTAAATATAATTAGATAGCGAGCCTGCCAAATTTAAACCAAATTTCTCAAAATCCGGTGTTGCCAATACGAGATAACCGATTCAAAATCCAAAATTTTACAAATTTCTCATCTTGCAACTTTCAAAACAAAAAATAAAGCACTAGCTCATTTCTAATCGATTTTTATACATTTCAACTAATTCGAATGAATTCTAATTCATTCTAATTAATAAATGGCGTTAATATTTGATGAATAATTGAAAAATTTACCCATTTAAATCCGAAATTCTTTCGTCGATTAGTTAGAACAAAACAATTCGGCTTCATTTTTATCAAATAGTTTTCAATACTGAATTTATTTGTATACACGTACACTGACGTCGTTCATAATGATTACAAAATCGATTATTTTTTAAATGGGTTGATGACCGAAATATTTGTAAAGTATATTACCATGGGAAACCGCTCATCGAAAATAAAATTCCAGAAAATATTTAGAAATTGGTATTTATTTTACAAAAATAATCCAAATTGACTTATTTAAATACTATGGGATGTAATACGTATAAAAATAACGTAATTTCGCATATTAATTAAGCAATTTAAGTACTTTTATAGGACTCCTCACTGCAAACACTGTAAAAATCGACATCTTTACCGGAACTTGATGATCGGACGCTATAATAGGACCTTGTGCTAAATACACTCGAAGTGCTCTCTGTACGTGGTCTTGATGATGTTTGTTCTACAATTACACCATTCTCTTTATGATTATCAGTAGGATTTGTATTAATTACACTAATTGGATTAGTTTGAGATTCATTGGCTACAAATTTACGATTTTATTGATGAAAATTGAACAAAAATCAAACAACTTACGTATATTTTTTAATTCATGTTCGGGTTTTGTAGCTTTACTTCTACAACAGCACATTTCCCAAAACATTTCTCTAAATTATCACGTTTGCTGGCGATTTTTTTAAGTTTCTATAAAAATAATAACATAGTTGAACCCTGAAATTGTCGGGTTAAAGGTAGAAATTTGTGATAAGAATTGATAACGGTTCCTCACCTTTATCAACTAATTAATTAAAAACAAATAAATGATTATCAGATGAAAGTCTCGTTATGTTCCATTATTTAAACTATACTATTGTAGCTTTTTACTCTCTTCTCATTGATATCTTATTTGATTTATCAATAAATTGCCTTATCAGTTTTGATAAGCTAGCAATTTTGGATGTCTTAATTCAATGAATTTTACTATTGATTTTCCGAATATACAATAAAGTTTTAATTAAATATTTTTAATCTAATAATAATCAATTACATCGGAAATTAGATGAATTTATTTTGAATTTCCCTCATAAATTTGATGTAAATTAGCTAATTGTCGCGCATTCGTTGAGTTTATCAATTGGCAACACTGAACTTTGACATTTCTAGACATTTATAGGTTAGATTTTTTATGTTTACACGTGTGGTGGTAGAGTTGAATCACAAAAATGAGTTCTAGTGATTCCGAATTAAATGAAAGTGATATTGAGGTAAAATTCGATAATTATTTCGACAATTTCTAATATTTTTATTTTTAATTTTAGTTACAACAAGCTCTAGCAGAGGGCCGGCTGAAACCCGGTATTAATGTACCTGAAGAAGCCCCAAAGGAGTTTATTAATAATATCGTTAGTATTATTGTAATTAATTGAGTAATGAGATTTTCAAATTGTCGATTTTAGGCTGGTTTAAAACAGAAATTAACCGATCTCGAATTAAAATTACCGTGGATTGAACGTTTAGATTGCGTGAACGAACCGGCCCCACTGGCCCCAGAATTGGCGTTACAATTGCATATAACCGAACAGAAACGTGAGAATCAATTGAAGAATAATAAGAAATTGCCGCAGTATGCGCCGAATGAAGATCCGGTTTTGAATGATTTCAAACGGGAAACGATGTTCTATCGACAGGCTCAAGCTACAGTACTTGAAGCTATACCGAAATTGAAATCGTTGAATATACCGACAAAACGTCCCGATGATTATTTTGCTGAAATGGCAAAATCCGACGAGCATATGCAGAAGATACGGCAGCATTTGATGCAGAAAGAACAACAACAACAGCGCAGCGAGCGGGTTAAACAATTGCGCCAACAACGTAAAGAGGGTAAATTGTTGCAAGTCCAACAGAAATTAGAACGCCAAAAAGAGAAGAAAATGATGTTAGAACAAGTGAAAAAAGTACGGAAAGGACAATCGAAGGATTTAGATTTTTTAGATGGTAAAAATGGTAATAAATCGAAAAAATCGATGGATAAGCGTAGAGTACGCGATAAAAAATTCGGTTATGGTGGTAAAAAACGCGGTCTAAAACAGAATACAAGCGAAAGTACCGCTGGTATTGGACAGAAACCGAAGAATCGTGTTAAAAGTGGTAAAGTTGCAAAGAAACGACCGGGAAAGAACCGAAGGGTGAAGAATCGGACCAAATCGCGGAAATAAAAATAAAAATTATTGTAAAAATAGCGAGATTAATTTTTTCTAGCCACTTCTAATTTTTCTGTTATTTCGGTGATTTTGCTAATAGACGCGGCAACACTGTCGCAAACGTCAAAATCTAACCAACAACTTTTGGACATGTCATTTAAAAAATCTTGAATTTAAGAAATACACGTAATTGAAATTATTCCGTGTAAATTCATTTCCAGTGATGTATTAAATAATTTTTCCACAACAATCGAAATAATCCATAAACTAGTTTGATTGACACGATTTATATCGAAGAATCGTTAATAAGTAAGTTGAGGTTATGTTGCGATTTTTAATTCGTTAATCTTGTTAGATTTAATTATAAATTCGATAGTTGCAGAGATGTCGGATTTCGGTGATTGGTATCGGAGTGTCCCTCTATTTACCCGATATTGGTTAACTTCAACCGTTGGTTTTACACTATTGGGTCGATTTGGTATTTTCAGTCCGATAAATTTGATTCTATTGTATGAAGAATTGAAACGTTTCCAAATTTGGAGACCAATAACGGCCGCACTATATTATCCATTAAGTCCAAATACTGGTTTCCATTATTTGATTAATTTGTACTTTTTGTACACTTATTCGAGACGTTTAGAAGAAGGTGTCTTTGCCGGTTCCCCATCAAGTTATTGTTATCTCCTCCTCTTCAACTGGATGTGTTGTGTTATTATTGGATTACTTGCAGAACTTCCTGTGAGTTTCTTTTTTTTTCGGTAAAATAAGATAATTTTGTAAAATTGCAGCTATTACTCGATCCGATGATTCTGTCCGTTCTCTACGTCTGGTGTCAACTCAACAAAGAAACCATCGTGAATTTCTGGTTCGGGACCCGATTCAAAGCCATGTACCTACCCTGGGTCTTGTTAGTATTCAATATGGTGATATCCGGTAATGGTATGTTGGAATTAGTTGGAATACTAGTTGGCCATTTGTATTTCTTCTTAAAATTCAAATATCCCCAAGAATTGGGCGGTCCGAGTCTATTAGAAACACCATCATTTTTGAAACAATATTTCCCCGATCAATTCGGGGGTGTACACGGTTTCGGTGTACCACCACAACGACCACCGGCCGCTGCCGCTGCCGGTGGTAATCAACGGGGTGGTATCTTTCGAGGCGGGCACAATTGGGGGCCAGGACGTACCCTTAACGGTTAAATTTTCTATCAAAATTTCAATATTAATTGTATTAATTTTGTTTATTTTTAAATTAAATTAAAATCAAAAATTTAGTGGATTATTATTTTCGGCGGTTGGTATCATTGTTAACCTTGACACGCCTGTCAATTGTCATCGATTTTGACGTTTGTTGGATACAAACGAAAAGTATTCGGTGAAATTCAACAAAAACTACGCAATTCGTGTTGTTTTAATTATAATTTCAATTTAATTAGTATTACAAAATAGGTAAACTTATATAATTCGAATTTTGAATTACAAATTGTTTCTAACCTCAATTGTCGATTAGTATTGGTTATGGATAAGGCGCATCCGGCCGTTATTGAACAAGATTTACAGGAAGAGGGTCAATTCGTTGTTGATGATGTTAGTAAAATAATAAAGGACGCAATTGAATCTGTAATAGGCGGTAATGCTTATTCACAAAATAAAGTCAATGGTTGGACAACGGCCGTTGTTGAATGTTGTACTTCGGAATTAACGAAATTAATGAAACCGTACAAATATATCGTCACTTGTATTATAATGCAAAAGAATGGTGCTGGTCTACATACGGCTAGTTCATGTTATTGGGATAATAATACGGATGGCAGTTGTACTGTGCGTTGGGAGAATAAAACCATGTTCTGTATTGTCTCTGTTTACGGTTTAGCAATTTAAAACAATTTATTGAAGGAGAATAAAGTAATTATTAATTATTAAGACAACGTGAAACGTGAAAATATTCCAATGTCTAGCCACATAATCACACAATTTAGATCGATTAATTCGCCTTATTATTGCAACTAATTAATTTATATCAATTAAATTATACAATGAGTTCATATTCTAGTGATTATTTTGTTACGTATTAATTTAATACAGTTTTTTTTTTTTTAATTTCAGAAAATGGTGTTTTAGTTTTCCGTAATCGATTCCTAAATTATCGACTTTATCGTTTAAAACTCATCAATTATTTTTCTAATTTTTTAGACTTCTTCCTAATTTAAAGCCGGTTTTAGGACAATTTTGGGGCAAGTCTTGGGCTAAAAGATCTTCCAGAACTACCTACCGATAATCCCTGGAAAACTTCCTTCACCTTAGCAGATTTGCTCAAATGAGTAAATCTAATGAGCCTTCCTACTGACAAAGCCTTAATTCGGTCCTGGTTAATTTTAGAAGCTTACAGATCTGTTTTCCTGTTATTTTATCCACGGAACAGTTGCAAAACCTTAAAATTGAGTGTTCTTGAAGAGCATCCAAGCCAGGGTAAGTTATTGGTAGTTTCAGATTTACAAAATTTTAAGGTAAGTGTCTAATAAGGGGCGCTTGTTATCCAAAAAATTCTAATGATCGAACGATTTCAACAGCAATTTTCGCGAGTTATCGATTACTGAATATTCGATGACTCTTCAATTTCTTGGAATTCCCCGGAAAACTGGCAACTCGACTGGAAAATTTCGTGGCGATTTATAAAGCGCCTTCCATTTTCCATAAACTCTGCCGGAATCATTGAAAAATAAACAATATTGGGGAAATTATGAGGAAAATACAAAAATATTACGAAAAAACGCTTCCAAATTTTCCTCTATAACTCAAAATTTAATCGAAATTTTCTGATAGCGAAAATGTTAGATTTAATTTGAAATATTCGTTTTAAATTTTGCAATATCTCCAAAACAAGCGAGATATGCTTATTAAAAGAGTATTTATCATGCGTATTTAAATTTAAATTGAAAAGGCAATGGCATGGGCCTCCTGCCTTTAAAAGTTTGAATATTTCGTAATTTCTAATCATTTGTAATTTTTAATCTAGCACTCAAAGTTCAAAATTCATAATTCTATCCAAATCTTAAACTACTTAGGATGATACAAATCATAAGATGAAGATCAATATTTTAAAGTGCGCCTTACTAAAACTTAATATTTTATGGTGACATTTATCGCTAATATTGCGAATAATCAAACACTTGAGTTGATCATTCTAGAAATTGTGGAAGATTTATTGATGAGCACATCCCCGGCGCAAACTCGCCTACCCCTTGGAAGGACCCTGCAATATCCTTATCTTTGACAGGATAATACAGCGCCGCCACTGCGCTTTGTTTTGATCCTACCACCACCATGATCACCACAACGTAATCGCGTATATTTCTGTATATATAAATTTTGTACGGGCTCGACGAATTTCCCGAAAATTTACAATTATTTTAGTCCACACTACGGATAGTTTGCGTGTTGTGCTTTTGAGTGTTTGTTTGTGTTTATGTGTGTATATTTGTATATAATCAACTATGTCGGTTTATAATTAAATTTAAATTTCCATAATGACTGAACGAATTCGAAGTAGTACGAGTAGTACAACGACAACGGGCTATCAATTTTCCAAAACAAATAAAATGGAAAACGAATTAAGCCCTAGAAAAACTATGCTAGTATTGGTGATTGTTGTGGGTTGTTTTGCTGTATTATGGCCGAAAGTTTTCTATCCAATGTTAATGGGAACGGTGAATCAGCACATCAAACCTAGCCCCATTGATAAAATGACCGGTAATTTTCTTTATTTATCCACGAATTTTCTCAATTTTTTCAATTGTTACCCGTTTGAAAATTGCTCTATTCAGGATGTTGTGATGTTATTTCGGAAACTGATATCAATACGATTAAAATTATGAGCGAATTATGTGGAACAATAATCAAATCGAAAGAAGACAAGGATCAGAAACGATTAAATAATCGAGAAATTGTGCAGATTTGCCGTCAAGAAGTTTTAGAGACTTGCGGCATTGATATTGCTGCTGTACTGCAAGAACAAATACGTTTAGACCAGAATACCAAGCAAATATTGGATGAAGTACGTTCTTTAAATGGTTCATTATGTTTGAAATATAATTACGGAATTGCCCCGTGGCGTTTAGGCGTTCCGCATAGAATCACCATCAAAAACGATAACAGTAAGCCGCCAAAAACCGAGAAATTTCGATTGAATCTAACACGATTTGAATGCTACTAACACGACATGCTTTATAATTTTATAATTTCAAAATTTATAGTTTAATTAATTGATTGGGTTAAATTTGCAGATATTCGCCAAGAACGGCCGCACCATCTCCGTTCCGAGCTGATTCATCCAGCGTTTCGGGAACGTGGTCGGGCTATTCCACCGCAACCCCAACAATCGCCGAAACCACCGACACGGCCACCACCGCGCATTGTGGAAGGCAGGGTGAGTTATTGAAACATGCCCGTAATGACCCCTTAGACACAGAGATTTATTTTGGGCAACGGTCCGTTTCCGAGCTAAGCGTAATTATTACGTTGGTAGTCGGCCAAAATGTTATTTTTGAAACGACGAAATCTTCTGTCGCTAAACACAAACCTACACACAAGAAAACAATAAAATTTTAATTTTGATTGAGATTTTTCTATGGGGACAAGGTGGGAATTGTAGATCACGGTCGGAGAGCTATTTTATTTGTTTATTTCGAATTTCAACTAATTTTCAAGGTGTTGTTTATGCGAATTTTTGCCAAATTTCGATGACAATTATGAAAAATATTGCATTTAGTTCTATCGGAATTCTTGTGATATTTTCAATCTATATAAAGTTGTTGGAAATAAATCATGACGTCTATTTTCTGTATGTTGGCACAAATCTATTTTTGAATATGAGAGATTATCTGTACGAATTTTTTGACTCTAAACATAATCTCCATTGCGATTTTTACTATCTTTAATTTTATATAATTGATCTTTATGTCATAATCTGCGTAAATTTAGAACGAATTTTTAACAAACTGACGTATGGATCTTCTATTATTGTTATTAAAATCAATATTTTATCGGAAATAATCTATTTTTAAGTTTGACAAGCCAATTTTAACGAAATTTCAAAAATAGATTGTTTATAAACTACGTCTCAACTGATACTATTCTTGAATAATCTCCATTCTGAAATGATAATACGAATTGATTTTAGATCCAATTTTAATGAGAATAGAAATATTTTATTATGTAAAATAGGTCGTAGTTATTGATCGGATTAAAAATATTAGCCTCAATATAGTTATTAAGCTATTTACATTATTAATTTTGTTAATGTAATGAAACATTTAATTTTATTAATCAATTTTGAGCAATAATTTCGTAAGTTCACGTAATCCTCTCTAGACTGAAGTGATCGTTATCAGTTTGTTGTATTTTAGAAGCATTTTTGGCCTTATAAGGGATGAAACAACAATTTCGCGCCTCAGTTTTATGATTATGCCTTTATAACTTCTCAACCCGTACCTTCTCGGAAATCGAGTCTTGTCAAAACTTTTAAATAGCTTTAATTAAAGGTGAGAGATACTTTTCTGTTTACCAAAATGACCTTATAAGGGATGAAATAACAATTTCGCGCCTTAGTTTTATGATTATGCCTTTATAACTTCTCAACTGTTACCTTCTCGGAAATCGAGTCTTGTCGAAACATTTAGAAATAGCTTCAATTAAAGATTAATTGGAGATTTGAATATCTTGCTGTTTGCCAAAATGACCTCATAAGGGGTGAAACAACAATTTCGCGCCTTAGATTTATGGGGTTATACTTTTATAATTTTCAGTCTCCCCAACCCTTTACCTTCTCAGAAATCGAGTCTTGTCAAAATTTTCAAAAATAGCTTTAATTAAAGATTAGAGATGCTGTTTGCCAAACTGACCTCATAAAAGGGGTGAAACAACAATTCGCGCCTTAGTTTTATAATTATGTCTTTATAATTTCCAATCTTGTCAACCCTTACCTTCTCGGAAATCGAGTCTTGTCGAAACTTTCAGAAATAGCTTCAATTACAGATTAATTAAAGATTTTAAGACTTTGCTGTTTGCCAAAATGACCTTATAAGGGGTGAAATAACAATTTGGCGCCTTAGTTTTATGGGGTTATATTTTTATAATTTCCAATCTTCCCAACCCTTTACCTTCTCGGAAATCGACTCTTGTCAAAACTTTCAAAAATAGCTTCAATTGAAGATTAGAGATTTTAATACCCTGCTGTTTGCCAAAATGACCTCATAAGGGGTGAAACAACAATTCGCGCTTTAGTTTTATGATTATGTCTTTATAATTTCCAATCTTCTCAGCGCTTACCTTTTCATAAATCGAGTCGTGCCAAAACTTCCAGAAATAACTTCAATTAAAGATTAATTATAGATTTTAACGGCTTGCTGTTTGCCAAAATGACCTTAGAAGGGGTGAAACAATTTCGCGCCTTAGTTTTATGATTATGCCTTTATAATTTCCAATCTTCTTAACCCTTTACCTTCTCAGAAGTAAAAACTTTCAGAAATAGCTTTAATTAAAGATTAAAGATACTTTGCTGTTTGCCAAAATGATCTCATAAGGGGTGAAACAACAATTTCACGCCTTAGTTTCTTGATTATGCCTTTATAATTTCCAATCTTCTTAACCCTTACCTTCTCGGAAAACGAGTCTTATCTGAACTTTCAAAAATAGCTTCAATTAAAGATTAGTGATTTTAATACATTGCTGTTTGCCAAAATGATTAGAAGCTCTTTTAATGTAATAAATTTTGTTAATTGCTGTTTTTTAGCTGTCTCTTAATCGGTTTGATTTCGTTACAGCCCGGCCCGATTCCGGGAATGCGGCCAACAATCGGCGGTGCTGGTCATGTAGTACCACCATCCAAACAAAGTACAAGCAGTATGAGTGTAATTATGCCAATTTATACCATTGGCATTGTAATTTTCTTCACTTACACTCTAATGAAGGTAAATTTTAAAGTGATTCGTTCAGATTTGATTTCTAGCATGTAATTTCGATCTAGATTATCTTTAAAAAGCAACCAGAGGGTATTGGTGGTGGTTTGTATCCACCAGTAGTGCCGGATCCACACTTTCGTAAAGAGGTTTTCGAATCGGATCGATCCCGATTACAATCAAGAGTTAGTAATGGCCGTGAAAGTAATAAATCAAGTAAATTAGGTAAATTTCTAGTTGTTGTTTTATAACCAAAAAAAAAAATTGTAATTGTTGAGACAATTTTGCAAAATTTTGTGCTACAATCACTAGGATGGGCAGAGCGTGATGCAAGTAAGTTAGAAAATTAAAAAAGAACACTACCCAAAACTAATAATAAATGAAAAATCCCTTTCAACTGCCATCATGATACTAGATTTCATCTTGCACTTATCATTCATTATCATTATTCTACTTGATGACACATTGCAAAATTAAGACACGAGTTCTTTTGAAATTCGGCACATTTGCTCGAATTATTCGAGGGATGGTTTTATTGCCGAATAAAGTCACTCTGTCTAGTGTAGCACAGGAGGGAATCAATCCAAATAGAGGACAACAAATGAATTTGTTTTGTTCGTTGTTAAAAAAACAGAAACCAATCTGTGTCTACAGGAGACGCAGAACTGGATCAACTCAGGCAACGTCTACGTGAAACAGAGTTGGCAATGGAGCGCATCGTTGAACAAATGGCCAAAGTGCCACTCAAATCTCAGGTGCGATCTCATCCCTCCTGATCCGCACTAGCAGCTTGGCTTGAGCTTTGCATGATTTCACAAAATCCCTCCTCTATCCTAAATAGGAATACAGGCGTACTCTTAGATTTGTGCTTTTGGTCAACGGTACTGTGTATTGTTATTTATGTGTAATTGTCGACATTTTTGAAAAAAAGACACAATGGCACTATTTGTCCGTAGTTGTTAATGCCATGTCAGCTTTACTGGATGAGGTTGATCAGGAAATTGAGGCCCGACGAAAGTCAAATGATATAGCCGCACAGGTAACAGTGTTACCAACTTGTTTTATCAACCCTCCTAACCAAAAAAAAGAGTATAATTTTCTGACTTAACCCCTTAGCAACGCTTTAGCTTGCCTAGTATATTTTCAATTGAATTTTAATTAAAATTGAGTAGTAGAGTTGATTTTTATTTAGTTGCTCTATCGCTAAATTGAACACAATCAACACTCTTGCAAGAATTGCACCCAAAAAACTTCTAGGACTTGGCTAATGGATCTCTATCAAATGGTGACGCATTAAAACCGCATGAGAATAACGTGGCCGATGATCAACCAACTGTGAAAGTATTGGGGATGGAGATGCGGGCTAGTTGCGAAGGTGGCAAGAAATGGTCGCGGCCTAGTTCACCAATTTTGCCAACATCAGCAACACCACAACCTGAGCCAGTACCACCGCCACAAGTACGCTAGTCCAATTTTATAGCTCGAATTAATTGGTTTTTCTTGTAGGAAATCTACTTAGAAGGTGCTCTACCAGCTCAATCACATCTACTAGTTGCCGATTCTGCAACCGAACCACAACCGAGCGATAGCGGCGAAGATCCTGCTGTTGTTCTTGCCGGAAAAATGACATTGTCTGTAATAAGTTTAGATTCTTCCGGTAAGTACAAATTTTAATAAAAACAATTGTATTTCAAAAGATTTTTCCCGAAATTATAATAATCATAGTTTCTCTTTGTTCTCTTCTTCTTCTTCTTCTTCTTCTTCTTGTTGTTTTCTAGAATAAATGGTGTAAAATCTGACTGTATCAGTCATAGAAATTGATAAATAATTATTGTAACAGCATGTATTGAATATGTTTAATAAATTTTGTTTTGTGTTTTTGCTTCTATTTCTCTCGACAAAAAGAAAACTTTTATTATTTACATCGGAAAATCAAAAGTTTTGCCTGTGTTTCGACATTTCAGCATCTAATCGAGTTTTCTTTGCTCGTTATTATTAAATGATTTTCTCGGCATCAGGTACGTTATTATTTTAGCCATTAGATATCAATAAAACCTTAAAATAAAACTCCTTAGCTTGGAATTTTCGAAATTTACACTGTACAGTTACTGATAATGTTCATCTATTGTATTTGCGTTAATTTTTATTTACAACACCTTTTTTGTTGTAATCTTAGCTTTTGCTAAATAATCTCAAAAACAATATTGTGCTACTAGTACAAGCACCTGGCCCGTATGTTTTGAATTTTTTGGTTGATTTATTGTAACATTTATTCTAGAAAAACAATTAGAACAGTCGTGTTTTAAGAGCAGTTATTTATTCGTTTAGAAAATGGTGGTGGTAATAAATCGGATGAAGAACGGCAAAAATTATGCGAAGAAATCGACGAGGAAATCAAAAATCTGGAGAAAGTTGCAGGAACGGAATCACAAACAAGCTCAATACCTCAAGAACCTGAAAGTGTAGCTAAAGAATTCGAAATTATAGAAGAATTAAAGGATCCGATAGTAGATATGATTGAGTCTGTTAATGCAGAGATAACGCCTGAAGTATTAGAATCAGAAGTATTAGAAAGCAGGCAAGAAGTCCAAATTGATAAAGGATCAGAAACTGAACAAATTCCACCGGGAGTTATAGAATTAGAAGTAGATTCGGAAACTGTAGTCAAAGAATCTGAAGCAATAGAAGAACCAATTCTTGAAGTCCAAAAGGAGATTAGCGATACAAAAGAAAAATTACAGTCAGAACTAGAACAAACAGCACCAAAAGAAACTAAAATTACAGAAACTCCAGTTTTAGGAACTGAAATTACAGAAATAAAACAACCTGAAGAAACTGTGGCAGAAATTAAAACTGAAACAATCCAAGAAGCAGCAGTAGAACCTGAAGCTGAAAGTATCGATAAACAAATCCAATTTCAAGTAGAGCCAAGCGTGAAAGAACATATCGATGAGAATATCGAAAAAGAAGTGGATGATTTAATCAACGAAGCTCTGGAACAAGTCAAAACAATACAAGACTTGAAAACAACCGCAGAAATTGAAGAAATCGTGGAGAAAACCAGTCGGGAATCTAGTGAAATTGGCAGTAATGAAGAAATTGAAATTGAAGAAGTCGTTTATACATCAAACGATGAAGATGTTGAAGAGGAAGAAGAAGAAATAGAAGTTGAAGAAGACGAAGACGAAGAAGAAGAGGGGGAAACTCATGAACATAAAAGATTTAATGGCGATACTGGAGCGGAAGAATCTAAACATACGACAACTACAAGCCATACGGTTGCCGAAAATGAAGTCTCTGAGGTATTTTTGTGTTAATTACATTTAATTTTATTGATAATCGAATTTTAGGGGACGGATAATGAAGAAGTTGAAGATGAAGAGGAGGAGGAAATTATTGAAATCGTCGACGATGATGATGATGAAGAAGAAGAACAAGCCGATAATGTCGGTTTGAATCATATTGCTGGCGGATCTGGTGAAGAAGATTAATTAGGGAAACTTAAAGACTCCACTTTTATATTGTTAGATTTTCATACGTTTTAGAGTTTCTCTTTTGTAGTTTATTCTAGTTACGGTTTCATTTATATTTATGATTATGTAGTTTATGTATAGTGTTATTGGAAAGTTGCACTTAGAAGTTGATACGGTTGAAATAGGTGCACTTGTATGCTCAACATTATTGAAATATTATTCACAGTCTAATCATTTATTATTCTATTGTTTCTGATTTGTGTGCCAATTCTGTTAAACTTCTTGCTTGTTCTAATTGCGTATTATTTCTTGAATAAAATCCCTTTAAACATGTATTTAATAATTTATTAAAGTATATACAGAACACGTCTACAATCTTTATTATACACACCAATTTTAATTTTCTGGTAGTTGAGTTGTCCAATTTCCAGGTCGGGGTGCTGTTAGTGTCCAATCTTGATTAACGGATCGTATACCACCCTGTTGGGGTTTGGATACCGGTAATACGTTGTGGCCTTGTTGGTGGGCGTATTTCAAACCGAATGCTATCGCTCCACAGGCCAAAGCTACAGTAAAACCACCCATACCGGTCTTTTTCCATATACCATAAACACTACCAGCATTAACACCACCGATAAACCAATTCCATTTATCATCTTTTTGGCGTAACGACGCTGCTATATTGCTGGTCAATACGAATGCTGTTGTGGCACCGAATACTGGCCAGGCAAAATGAATATAACGTCCTAACGTTGCCATATAACCTCCAGGTTTCGAATGTAACACAACATCAATGGTACCGGCAGCAAGTGAAGTATACGCTGCTGGTTTATACAAATATAACAATTTTTGAAAAACATCATACCCATCGGGACTCTCGTAATAATTAAACGGTTTTAAATCTTTCGACATTTCGATATTATGTAAAGTTTGACAGCTTAACCACCAAATTTTGACAGATTGTTGGCAACACTAAATTCCCCAAATTAACCACAATTAATCGAATTTCAACCCTTATCTACTCAAAACAATCACTAGAATCAATAATTACAGTTATAATTTATTCCGTACGTAGATTTAAAATTTAACAACCGCTAAATTTCGATAAATTCAATAATTTTGACAACAGTTGGCAACACTACATTGGCGCTAATTTTAAAATTAATTCGCTTCAAATTCATCTTCCGCCCCCAACATGTCTAGTTCGAATTGTTTCATTTCTTTCTCGTAAATAATCTGTTCGACTCGTGCAAGTATATCAAGTACCGCAGCTCGGGCTTCCGTTTCGATAAAATCCCTCTAAAATTCAAATTTAATAAACACACAACCAAATTCGATCGAATTACCCATCGTTTGTAGGCGATTTCGCGTCGTTTATCCAACAATTCCTCCAATTCTCTCGATTGGATTTGATCGAAATCTTGATTGAATCGATACTTGAACAACCAATGTCCCAGATAATGGATCGGGTCTCTCGGTTGTTTCATTGTTAATTCGGCTAGTGCTTGAGCTAAAGGACGGCCGATTGATGTTTTTAAATAAACAACTTCCTCGGATGACATTTGAGTATATAGAGAACTTTCTTTGGATAGACTTTTGATTTTTGGTAATTTCGGTTCGGGTTTAATTGGTGGTGCTAATTCGTTAAAAAGTTGGTAGAGTCGATTGAAATAGCCGCGATTGTGGGCGTCTTCATACGTGATTCTTTTATCACTTAAAGTTAATAGAGTTCCAGAACTTGTCATTTTTAAGCCGTACTGTTTAAGGGTAGCTAAAATGATAATTCAGAAATAATTACAGGTGTTAAAAAATATTTTACAAGCAAATTTGAGATCGATAGTCGATCGTTTCCAACAGTTAATTTGCATTTTCTCCATACTAGAAATATAATTCTCATAATCGTCGAGTATTATCGAAAAATTATCGGTTAATAGGCAAGTTTCGGAGGCTGGCGTGACCCGTTGGGAATAATTTCGGAAATTAATTTGGAATTGTTCGAAATAAAAATCCAATTCTGCCATCAATTCTTCAATAATTTCGGTTGTTTTCTAAAATAACAATAATCAACTATAATCAAACGAATTTTTATAGAAATACAGCTTTTCGATGGTTCAAAGTTATAAGTTTCTGGTCTTGTAACTGTTCAATTTGTGCAAGTTCCGCATTTAATTCATCAACTTTCTCGATCAATTCCGCATCGGTTAAATCCATCTCTTCTAAAGCTTTACGTTTTTCATCAATTTCGTCGATTTGAATTTTAAAATCGTATTGTTTCTCATAAATATAATACGATAGAATTGTCGATAGAAGCTCTAAAGTTTCAATAAAATCGATGCGTCGATTGATCTCTTTACGGATCTCTTGAAGTGTTTTGAACAGTTCATTGGTTTTTTTACTGGAATTATAGAAGAATTAGCGAATTTAATTGTTTTAGCCGCTTATTACTCAATATTCAGGATATTTTCTTTAGAGTAGAACATTATTGGGTTTGTTTTGAAGAAATGACAGACTTATTGGATTCTATCAAATTAAGTGGAAGTAAATTCGAGACGTTCTGTATAATAAAAGTGTACATTTGGGGTTTTTTATTTTTCCCCCAAAATTATTTAAATTAATATAATTAAACAATTAAATACAACTATAGGGAATTGACGCAAATTATGTGGAAATTTGATGGATTTACTATAAATTTGTAGATAATTTTCTATTAATTTTGGTAATTTAGCGAAATTTCGATAATTCTAGTGGGATAATTGTGGCGCCATCTTTAGTTATAATTTGGAAAATTTTAAAATGAATCATCTGTAGATTAACAGATGCGTCAACAACAATAACATTAGAAAAATCGACGAAATAAAAATAATACACAATTGTATAGACGTATTTCTTTGATAATGTTGTAGTGTATGTGATAATTAACCTTAAGAATAATGGCAGATGATAAAGGTGAAAAAGTATTGGTCTCATTTGTGTGCCAAAGGTGTTCTCTACCATTGAAAACGGATGAATCATTAAGTTCGTTTAGTGAACATATTTCAGCTGAATTAAACTGTAAATTTCTGTTTTAATCACCTGTAGAATTGTTAATTTATTTTTAATTTAATCGAATATCGTTTATTTCTATTTCTAGTGCCGATATTATCGAATCCTGAAGTAGATTTAGAATCGCAAGCGGCCAGTTTTGATCATTATATAGCACCCTCGAAATTCGTCGATTCTGGTAATGGATTTACGGTTATTTCCCATGAGAAAGACTCCGAACCTGGCCATAATTATAAAGTAACCAATACGATATTCCACAATTAAAAATAATTTATAATATTCCAGATTAAAGCTAGTTTATTCGATACGTTATCGGGCAATTCAAACATTGACCATCCTTTATGTGAAGAATGCACGGACTTTTTAATCGAAATACTCGAACAACAATTGAAAGACACCCAGAAGGATTACGATGATTATTTAGCTTATTATAAACAATTACAGAGCGATACAAATGAACCGAAATTGAGTGAATTGGAGAAAGAATTGGAAGATTTGAGGGCGGAAGAGTGTCGATTTTTGGAAGAATTAGAAGCTCTAACTAACGAAGAGAAAGAATTACAAAACGCCATTAAAGAACAACAATTAGAAGCTAAACGTATCGAAAAAGAACGCCAAAAGTATTACAAACAATACACGAAACATATGAGGAAACACGTACAAGCCACCGAAGACGCTAGAAGGTATAAATATAACAGTTTAAAATCAACTAATTTTGTTTATTTTAATAACAGTCTAGAATGCCAGTTGAGTTACACGCAAAAACAGTTGGATAAATTGAAGAATACGAACGTGTTTAATGCAACTTTCCATATTTGGCACCAGGGCCATTTCGGGACAATCAACAATTTCCGTTTAGGCAGACTACCATCCGCTCCAGTTGATTGGTCCGAAATCAGTGCAGCATGGGGACAAACTGCTCTATTATTATCAGCTCTAGCTCGTAAAATTAATCTAACATTTGAACGTTATCGATTAGTACCATACGGCAATCATTCCTATATTGAGGTGATAAT
Source organism: Hycleus phaleratus (assembly GCA_013841185.1). Classification (NCBI taxonomy): domain Eukaryota; kingdom Metazoa; phylum Arthropoda; class Insecta; order Coleoptera; family Meloidae; genus Hycleus; species Hycleus phaleratus. The sequence goes on from JACDRP010000296.1 coordinate 34,989, forward strand.
TTTATTGTTGAAATTACGAATTTTTTAATAATTTATAAATCAGGTTTTAGGCGAACAAAAGGAGTTCCCATTGTACGGTTCTGGTGGTTTTAAATTTCTTTGGGATACGAAATTCGATAACGGTATGGCGGCATTCTTAGATTGTTTACAACAATTCCAAGAGAAAGTCGAGAAATTAGAGAAGGGCAATCAATCATTCTGTTTTCCATACAGGACGAATAAAGGGAAAATTGAAGATAATGATGTCAGTTATTCGATTAAGTAATATCGTTGAATTTGTTTCTATTATTATTCTAATAATATCAAATTGTAGAATTCAATTAAATTCGGAAGAACAATGGACCAAAGCATTGAAATTCATGTTAACTAATTTGAAATGGGGCTTGGCATGGATATCGTCACAATTAAATAACGATATTGAAGAGTGCATGCAAATCGAACATTAGTGTATGGGATAATTGTCCAAATATTCACGTGATTAGTAACAATTTAAATAATATTTTTGTTATAAGAATTAAACATGAACTGACTGAATTGTTGTCATTGTACTAGTGCAAATATAATAAATATAACTCAGTTTAGTAATAATGATAATAATAACGATATTTTACCTCGATGTTGGCCATGTCTAGGTTATGTAGTATCGTAATTTAATTAAAAAACGAATTAATCTACGAAATTAATGCACAGCAATTATAAGTTAATTAACAATTATCTTTTATATTTTTGTGAAGATTTCAAATTTTAAACAGTAGTCTTAATAGTGTTTAAATAATCTAATAGATGGCGCTATTACTATACTTGCTGTCCAATGAGGGTAGTAGAGTGCTTATTGCCTATATTTGTATAAGACCACTTTGGTCCTCACTCTTTCTGGCTTGAGAGTGTGTCGTTCAATAGGGACCTCCTTTTCTCAAGTCAAGATCGATCGTGGCTTGGGAAAAGGAATATGTTGGTGTCGTTTCAACATTGTAGTTCAATGGTAAAATCAATAGATGTCACCTTTATCGCTGCAAAGACCGAAAATTTTCAATTTTTGCGGTTGCTTATAGGAAATTAATCTAAATTACCGGAAAATAATAGGAATTTAATAAAGACCCATTTTTAAAGTCTATAATGCACAACAATCTTATTTGTTTCAATATTATACCTCTAATTTTATACAACTAGCAATACTTTTAGTTTAGATGCAAACCACCAATTCACCAATTGTCGATGAACTACTTCAGTTCGTTTGCGTCTCCACTATCCAAGATGTCTGCCACCATACGTGGACACTCTAGTACCTCATTGATTGTTGCTGTCATAGAAAATAAGGTTAAGATTATTTCGTATCTTTTTTATCAATTCTTGTGTCTCACAGATAATCTTCCAGTTCGCGAGCATGTTTACGACGTTCTACATTCAATGGAGCCCGTTTTTTGGCCGGCGTTTAAATACATTGAAGTTTATTTAAACAATATTTGAAACACCTAACCTCACTTTGTGTGAAGACTGATTTTTGTATAATTTATTTGACAAAACGATCAAAGATGGATAATGACAATTCGGTAATTTACGGATTAGAATTTCAGGTATTTATCGCTAATCGAATTATGATAATTCTTATATAATTTTATAATTTTAGGCTCGTGCTCTAGCGCCACAATTGGCCGAAACTGAAAAGATCCGTTTCCTTATCGGCACGCAATCGTTGAAACAAATCAACAATCAAATACATCTGGTTGAATTTAATGATGATGATTCAACGTTAAAAACGACCGTTTTCCACCACACAGAAGGTGAAATTTGGAAATTAAATACCAGTCCACACGATCCCCATAAATTGATAACTTGTTATAATTCGATATCGAATGAGAGTACGTGTTGTATGAAAACGGCGTTATTTCAATTACCCAACGATGAAGACGGTTGTAATACTAATAGTGTGGTAGAGAATTTGGAAATATTGACGAAATTCGATACGAATTCCTATGGGAATGTTATCCGAACAACAGAATTCCATCCGATTGATACAAACAAATTAATTACACTAACTGATAATTATATTCTATTATGGGATATAAATGGGGATCAAGCGAAGAATTCATTGAATATTCAATTGGAGGGTAAAAGTAATCCGAAATTTACAATCGGGAAGTGGAATCCGCACCAAAACTGCAACCAAGTGCGTCTACAACTACAATCTCAATATAAATATTGATTTATTTAATTCTAGTTCACAACAGCTATTGATACTCATTTGAAAACGTACGATATACGATCCGGGGATCTCGCCTGGACTATCGATAACGTCCACACTCAATTAGTACGCGATCTCGATTACAATATGAACAAACAATACCATATAGCGACGTGTGGTGATGATGGTTTTGTGAAAATCTGGGATTTCAGACAGACTTCCCAGCCGGTTTATTCAAGAAGCGATCATTCCCATTGGTAATTTCACCAATTGATATAAAAACGAAATTTATAATAAATTCTAGGGTTTGGTGTGTACGTTTCAATCCATTCCACGATCAATTATTGTTAACCGCCAGTTCCGATGCTAGAGTATTAATTTCAAGTGCGGCTAGTGTTAGTTCCGAGAACACAACCGATGTTTGTGAGGAAATTGAAACGAAACAAATGTTTGAAATGAACGTTCAATTATAATTTTCTAATTTAATTAAATTGTTAATTTTAGGATATCGGATGGACCTTTACAATGGTGCGAACATGAGGATAGTGTTTATTGTGCTGAATGGTCACCAGCCGAACCGTGGATATTCGCTTCGTTAAGTTACGATGGACGGTTATTAATATCGCGTGTTAAACGTTCGTTAAAATATCAAATTATGTTGTAAATTTAATTTGTATTAGAAAATTAGCTTTAAATTCTAACAATTCGAACAAAATTTGTAGCTACAACGCTATTATATCATTATTTTTATTTATTTAATTATAATTTAAATTCGGGAAATTCGTTTGAATTTCCCACGTTATCTTCAAATATAGCGCCCTCTGATTATAAAATGGAAGAATTTATAGGGAGATAGTGGCAACAATGCACGATTTTAATTTTGACATTTCTTGAAGGTTATTTTGTCAATTTTTGAAAATGAATCTGAGTAATTTTATTTTTTCCTTAATTTTTATATTTTTAGCAATATGAAGAATTAAAATTAAGCGAACAAATTAAACCACCATGGCTTGATCAATATCCAGCACCGAACTGGGCCATTTTGGCCCCGGTAGATTAAAAAAGCCGCACTATAAAGAAAATTGGGGAATTCTCCGAGTCTAGATTGGGGTAAAAACGATATTCATCAATTATCTAAACGGGAAAACAACGGTAGACGTTAAAATTGATTTATTTTTTATTAACACTGAAATTATTTGTAGCGTACACCGATAATTATAATTTATATCTCAATATTTGGGATTAAAAATTGAAAATTAACCACAAAAACCACGTCTTAACATAAAATAATACAGAATATTAAAATCAATATAATTTATAAAATCGACAAGCAAAAAGCGATAAATCTAAATTACTTGAGAATAAACCTGCGTTCAGATTAATTGAACAAAATCGTAATATTCTCTAAGATTGGATAGAATTATACACCTCTTTGAATCTTCATGTGGTAATAGATTAAATAAGCCGGATAAAATTCAGCATCTTCGTATTTAACTTGAACAATAGTGTCATAATCATTTTTACCGGTGGTATCGTACCCATCCTGTGGTAGTTTTGTAGATGAATCACCTTGATGCGATTTAAAAATTAATACTTTTGCAACAATAAGAACTTTACTATAATTCTTTTTAATTGAATCTGCGGCATATTTAGCACTCGATGAGAAATTAACACCTTCACCAAATTTATGACGATGACATAGACGCCAATCGAAATTATTCTTGCAAATTTTACGAGCATTCACTAGACTTGTAGCGTGAAATAATGAATGTTCTTCAACACCATAGCCAAATCGGTGGATTTTCTCTTCCTTTTTCAACTGGTAAGATTTTTCAAGAAATTCGTTATTTACTTTTTGGATTTGATCGATTTTAATCAGTTTATTTTTTATCAGTCTTCTAATAAAATGGTAATCTACACTATCTGGAGTTACCGTAGTATATGAAACTATATCCGAAGTAGGGTAACTTTTAAACATTGGACATCGTGTAATTTTTTCCGATGGTAGATCATTTGTAACTCGACTAACGCATAAATTTTCAAAAGGAAATAAATCGTCACTATAATCTTCACTGTATGTAAGGTTTATCGCCCTAATAGAATCTAGACTATGATCATATCGTGATAATGACGTTCTATAAGGGGGCGTAGACGAAGAAGTTTGTCGTGATCTAAACACTGATGCATTTTCATAATCAGCATATGTGTTATTACTTGAAAATAAACCACCCATTTTAATAATAAAATTCTCTAAAATTATATTTCCTTCATGCAATATTATTTTATTACAGAAATTATAAGATACTTACCTGAATCGTGCTAGTTTTCTAAAATAGAAAAACAAAATGGTAGCTAGTCAATAATGAACGTGCGCAGTAATTTGGGGGAATACCCCCATTCCTAGACTGCTAATCAAAGTATGTTATCTAAAAAAATTTATTTCGACCTTATGATAATCAATTATAGATAAGTATTTAACCTTGATTTTAATTTAATGATAATTGGGCGACTGCATAGGGAAATACGCATTCACTTGACGCGAATTCACTACGTTTCAATACGTGTTACATAAATAGAAAGTAAGGATGTCAGTAGTGCTGCATACTCTAATCACGATAAACATAGTTTTATCACTAATTTTCTAAAAGATTTCAATTTTTTGCAGCAACAATGGTACCGTCGGAAAGGTAATGAAATAATCTATAAATTGCAATACACATTATGCGAAAACAGATAAAAATAATAGANCACCTGTACAGTTAAATACGATATTTTACCACACAATTGGCCATAATTTAATTAGGTAATGTCGTAATTTTGTTCAGACACTTAAATTATGAATCAATCTACAACAATACGTAACCAAATCATAGCCAACTACGAGATAATTTCCAGGACACACTTGATGGATAGAAATAGATAGATTTGTGATTGGTTTTATTGTGTATGTCTATCTTTTTCTATCGCCATTAAAATTTCCAGAAAAGTCGACGTTATTAACGAACTGTTTACAGAATTCTACCATAAAATTTCCATAAAACAAGCAGCAATTCTATACTATAAAATTGATAGAATTTAGTAAAACAGTTGTGTTATTTTTTTTGTAAATTTTTGATTTTATCTCAACTCTTTTTTGTAATACAAGCTGTAATTTATAGTGATTAGTGCGTAAAATAATCCGAACACAAATCTTGGTTGTATTTATACAAGAAATTTTCGGGGAATTCCAGACTACCCTGTAAATATGGCGCTATCTGTCAAATTTTCTAAGGTTATGTCGACATGCCACCATTATAAGCATAATCGGCTTTATTGTGCATTATTAACGTATCATCAACGAAATAGAAACTATCCGAACGTGTTTCGAATGGTGAAGCAATCATTTCGTTCACTACAATCAAAACGAATTAGTTGTAAAACAAAAATCCCCAAATTTGGTTATTAATACGTACCTAAATCGGGTGGTAGTACTGGAAATTCGTAAATATGTTCGCATGTATTCCGCGAGTACGGTATACAAAAGCCAAATTCAAAATCGAACGTTTTCAATAATTTATCACGGAAGAAATGGCGTTCGATCATGCGAAATCGATTCACCGGCCGGCTACCAACTGTGAATTCCACACTAATTTCCCCAGATTGTAAAACAAAAATCACTAAATCGATTTTTATAAAACAAAAAAGATCTTACGTGGCTCCCACGGTTTTCAATTTGAGAAATTGCGGCGTGAATTGATAACGGACAAATCGACCCGAATTCGGATCAATCGGTTCGTCGTCTTGATTGCGCTGTTGTTGTTGTTGTTGCGATTGTTCATTATCGTCGGCTTGTTCAACCACCGGTTTGGCAATTTCAAATAGAACAGCACCACTGTCCAAATCGCGTATTTTGAAACGTGTAAAATCAATATCGTAAATATTCGCATCCGGTTCACATAAATATGTATCTGTAATTTTCGTTAAACGCAATACATCTTCCGGTGTTATACGGGGCCGTGGATTATCAATTATCTGTTGTTGGGATTTATTATTTGGGAGATTATCCCGTTGTTCACGTACAACACTCATTATTTAATTATTTTAACACGACCTAATTGAAATTAATTTTAATCTAATCGGAAATAACAAAAAAACGAAAAACAAAATTGAATGTATCGTAGTCAACTGAGGTGGTGGATGTAAACAAAATTTTGACAGGTGTCAAATTTTGTACGACAAAAACGACACAAGATAGCGCTCTCTACAACGAAATAAAGCCGACCATATACCAATAGATGGCGCTTTAAAGAACGAGGAAATTTTCAAAAAATCGACCAAACTGCTCTACTACCGAAAAAAAAGAGCACCAAATATATTTTTCATAGAAAAATCACTAACCTAACTTATTAATAAATAATCGAAAAAATAATATCAATAAAGTAAAGATTCGAAATCCGGCTTAATTGTTCGATCGACCTCTTTTAAATATGGATGTAACATGGTCCGTTTGGCTGATATTCGTTTGGATGGATCGTAAATTAGCATTTGTTTCAATAAATCAACACCATCATTACACAAATTCTTCAATTCATTTTCCAAATTGAATTTCGACCATTGCGGAAATGTTGTTTTATAATCCGGTAATGCTGAAACACCCGGCCATATCTCCTCGTTCGGTGTACGCAAAGTGCTAGAATACAACAAATCAACTCTCTAATTTATTAGCGCTACCATAGCAACCACGTTACTATGACAACCTGTTTTAGTTTTATTATACATAAAATAGGATAGTAGAATGAGATGGGAGTTGTCATAGTAACTAAATAACCTCAAATTACCTGAAAATTTTGAAGAGTTGGTCAATTTCCGAATCGCCTTGGAATAGCGGCTTGGACATTGCCATTTCGGCCAATATACAACCCAACGACCAAATATCCAAAGGACAGGCGTACCGTGTTGAACCTAGTAGTACTTCCGGTGCCCGGTACCATAACGTTACAACTTCATGCGTGTAGATCCGTACCGGTACGCCGAACGTACGTCCTAGACCGAAATCGGCGACTTTAATAGCGCCATCTTTGGCGATTAAAAGATTTTGCGGCTTTAAATCCCGATGTAAGATACGCCTCTGGTGGCAGAATAAAATGGCGTCGTTGATTTGATAGAAATAACTGCGAACCAATTCGGGGTGCATTAAAGTATTCGGTTTTAAACGATCTAAATATTTCCGTAAATCCATTTGTAAGAATTCGAAAATTAAATATAAACGCTCCTCTTCCATTAAAACGTCTTCTAATTTGACGATATTGGGGTGGTTTAATTCCTTCAAGATGGAAATTTCGCGGATTGCCGTCGGTGGTACGCCCTCGTCTTCCGATTCTAACCTAAAAACAACCCATTAGACTTTCCGGGTTGTCTCTAATAGAAAATTGTTAGAATTGAGGTTATGGGGAAATTACCGAATTTTCTTCATTGCTACCAACTGTCCGGTTTTGCGATTTTTACCCTTATAGACGACACCATAGGTACCTTCGCCGATTTTCTCGATTTTCATAAAATCCTCCATACTTATCGGTTTCTTCGACATTGTTATCTTTTATTATTGGAAATATCCAATCGAATTCCTACAAAAATTAATTAAATTAAATCAATAATTAGAAATTTTTAATTTACAATAAATTACTTACAATTAATTTCAGTAATTTGCGTAAATTTCGATTGTTTTCCGGCTGAAATTAACGGACTTTTTCAAAACAACTCCAAATCAAAATGGTTGGCATTTTCAAACTGACAACCAATCAGAATCGAGCAGAAAACCGACAATTCTATCAACGACCCCATAATATTCTCCATCTCACTCCAACTCATCCTAACCACCATAACTATCCTTGTTGAATCCAACTTAACCTTATTGTTATAATCATTACCGGCAACCATATAACAAAAAATCACTAAAATCTACCGGAAATAGCGGGAAATTCAAACCTAATCTAGTATATTAGTCCAATTTATTCAGAAGCTTGTTAGAAATACAATTAGATAAAAAAAAAATAATTTTAGACGATTTTAACCTTTCAAACTGCTCATACCGGCGCGCATAATTTCATCAACCAAAACCAAATTACTTGCAATAATACTACACGAATTGATTATTTGTTTTTTAACAACATAATTATCGAAAATCCCCAAATCTTTGGGATTTATCGGTTCGCCCGATGTTAAATCAATACCAACCGGTTCATTATTTGAACGTAATTCCTCTTGTAATTTCACCAGAGTATCTTGGGCATCATAGCCGCTATTTTGGGCGAGAATTTTCGGTACAATCAATAGAGCCTCCGCATAGGCGGCTATGCCAAGACGAATTTTACCTTTAATCTCATCTTTAAACGCTAATAATTCACGATGGGCTAACACCTCGAAGGCTCCAGCACCTATAAATGTCGAAAATTAGCGAATTTACTAGTTTATATTAGAATATTACCGGGAATTAAAGCTTTATCGTCTATAGCGTTGTTGATGGAGCGTAAACCGTCACGTACGGCGTCTTTAATTTGGGTTAAAGTATGCTTATTTGGTCCTTTAATTAGAATGGTGACGCTCAATGGATTTTTACATTCTTCAATAAATGTGTATTTATTTTCGCCTAAAACGTGCTCGTAAACTAAACCGGCAAAACCGAGGTGTTCCTCTTTAATATCGTCTAAATGATTCAAAGCAACACCGCCACAGGCTAGGGCTAAACGTTCCATATTACGGCGTTTAGCCCGCCGTAACGCCATTATATTCTCTTTAGCCAACAGATCTAAACTCATCGGATCTATGCCTTTTTGATTGATTAAAACGAAATTCTTGTTGGTATTATCGCACAATTTCCGTTTGATTTCTACAACTTTCTTCACACGTTGTTCGATGAAATCCCGTTCGGCTTTCAACATTTTCTCGCGTTCTTCAGCCGTTTTATAAAAGAATCCACTATTGACTTCGCTTTTTTCATATTCCATACTAACATTACATGTTAGTATATAGCAATTTTTTAAACGTTTCGGCATATCCGGATGACGGGCACCATGATCTAATACTAAACCTTTAATTAATTGTGTATCAGTTGATGTTTTATGTTGCATCTCCATTATTTCAATCATATGTAAATCAACTGGTTTATCATTTTTACGTATTGCCAATATACCATCAACACAAATATCGGTTAATAAATCGGCTAGATTTTGATGGACTTTTGTGCGTAAACTTGTACGACATACGTCCAATAAATTCTCACGATTTATCTCAATTGGAACCTACCAAAATCGAAATAATTATTGTATAATTATTGATAATTAATATAGAGAAATTATACTTTAATTTTCTCTAAAATCTCCAAAGTTTTCGTACGGGCCTTGTCGAAACCTTCAGTAACAACACGCGGATGTAGACCTTCAGCGATCAACATATCGGCTTGTTTTAATAATTCGCCAATTAGTAGAACTGTCGATGTTGTACCATCACCGGTCATATCGTCTTGGGCCGTTGAGGCACGCGCTATCAATGATGCCGTTGGGTGTTGGATTTGCATCTCGTGTAATAGAACATTACCATCTTTGGTTATTTTTATATCTCCCGCACCGGAAACTAACCTAAAAATGTCCGACAAAAAACAAATGACCATCAATATGGAGATTTTTAATTAAATTCTAGACATTTTAATGCATTAAAATCAATTATTTCGTTCAATTCAAGCTAAATTATGGGGAATTATCGGTTTTTGTCCAAATTTGAGTGAATTTTACTAAAATTTTGTTGAAATTGAATAATTGGGAGTTGTAACGGAGTGGGCTTTGGAAAACATGTCTGAATCTACAGTAACTATAATTTGAGAAATTTCACCTCTATATTGAAATAAAACCAAATTATTCGATTCAACTGGAAGAAATTCATAAAAATTATCAATTTTCTCCGCGTACAATTCGATTAAAATCGCTTAAATTGGTGGCCGAAGAAGTGAGGTTGTGTTAAATTTCCACAGCCGCCTCTACCAATTGTTACGACCGTACGAAAAGCGCCATTGTCTCACCGAAATTGGCGAAAATTACCCGAAATTCCCGCAATTTCCCGGCGAAATCGCCGAAATTGCGAACATGTGCGTACTTACATCTTCATCGTACCCTTGGGGCCCAAATTCGATTTCATCACATCTTGAATACCTTTGGCCGCCGATATATTGACGGCCAGAGCTTGCGCCGCTCGGGCAACTTCAGCTTTCGGATTCAATAAACTAATTGCCATTTTTTAAAGGAAATTATAAAGGAAATTGAATTTTCTAGAAAAATCACACCGGTATTGATGGATGACAAATGATGCTGGTTTCAAGATGGCGCGCGATTGTGCTGCCGCTAATGACAATTTCTTGAACACCCACTAAAGCCTAGCGTACACTTGTAGTAAATTTCTAACCTCACAATTTAATTTGGTGTCTTTCAATTGTTCAAAGAATTCGGTTAGTTATTTGTACAGGATGAATTTGAGGAAAAAAATCAATAAATCGATAAATTTTGCTATTATTATATTAAATTTACTTGTAAATGTATCAATGTGGATGTTGTAAGTGGGAAACAGTCTTTAGTGGGTTCAATAATCGGATAGATAATCGACTTACGTCCACTATCTATCCTTATTCAACTAGTGTTATTTCTGGTGATTTTTGCCGGTTAGAGTTGGTTGTAATTGCTGTCATCTGTCAAATTGAATGCGTCAAAACCTCTAAATCCACCCGCTTCAATAATCAAAACAAATTATAAATAAATAATAATAATAATTCGAAAAAAAAAACAATTTAATTGACTAAATTAATTCGATTTAATAATTTTTCAGTAACCACAACAATGTTAAAGGGATAATTACGCAAATAAATTGGATCAATTTACCGATTTTATCGGGTATCGACGAGATTCGGGGGCAAAAAATCGCAATAATGGCAGCTGCATTGGACGCATCGCCGACCACATCAAACGAATTACAATCCCAACAACAACAACAGCAGAATTCGTGGGTGGATTTTTGCGAGCGGCACGCCACAGTGGCCGCTCAAGACTTCTCCAAGAGTTGTTTGCAATTCATGGCGTTGAATCTGCAACAATCCGCGCCTAATGATAGCAAACAGACGGTCACGTACAAGGATTTCTTGAAGCGGTTCGTGGAGGCGTTCGCCGAGGAGTTCGAGACGGACTTCATGCGCCGCAAACTACAACAACAGAGCGGCAACGGTAAGACTTTGAATGGGGCTTCGGTGAATGGTGAGGATAACGCGGCGACAACCACCGTCGAGACTGAGGATGGTTCGCCCAAAATGCACCACAAACCCTTTTTCCGACGGTTAATTTCTGTAAAAATCTAGCTAGTTGTTTTGTGTTAATTTTATCGATTTTAGGCTCAGTTTTAAGATGTTGCGTAAAGGTAAAGATTTCTTTAATAAACAACCCCCCGATGACGATTTCTCATCATCGACAGTATCGAATCACCACCACAACCACCACCATCATCACCACCAACAACAACAACACGGTGGCGGTAATAAGACGAAATTGGCGAAAATCGTCGTGGAATGCCGCAAAGAGGGCATCGTCAACTACTCAACACCGGAATCTTTGGATCAACCGGGTGGTCCGCCGAAATGGGAACGTTGCCGTTTGGCTTTGGTCAAAGCTGTCGGTGGTTATATGTTGGAATTCTATACGCCGCCGAAAAGTACAAAACCCCGTAGCGGTGTATTTTGTGCATTAATCACAGAAGCACGCGAGACGACAGCTTTAGAAATGCCGGATCATGAGAATACGTTCGTTTTGAAAGCGAATAATAGTTTGGAATTTGTTATTGAGGCTCACGATACGGATGATATGCGATCATGGTTGGCTACGATCAAATATTGTATACGTTCCGGTGGTAATGGGGTTGTTAATGGTGGTAATAACGACGATAATCAACACCAACATCACCATTTACAACACCAATTGCAATATGGCAGTAAAGATTACCACCAAGATGCCCCCGAATTACCACCGAGACATATCAGTGGACGTGGCGGTGGTAATAGTGGTGGGGGTGGTGAACGGTTATCGTCTAGTAGTAATTTTGATATGTGTCCAACTAATGATCGTAATTATTTTTATTTATTTGAAATATTTGTAATTAATTTTTATTTATTTTTCTTGAATTGGTAGCAATGGAGACTGATATTGGGCAAACGTTGAAGAAAGAATTTTGGTTTCATGGTACTTTAGGTCGATCTGAGGCGACAAATTTAGTTTTACACGATGGCGTCCGTGGACACGGTTTGTTTCTTGTACGACAAAGTGAAACACGTACTGGTGAATTCGTATTGACCTTCAATTTTCAGGTATTTCCTTGTATATTTTCATAATTTATAATGTTTGGAAAAATTGAGTGTCGTAACTTAATTCAGCCATTGAACAAATGTCAAATTTTATTAAATATGAATCAATCTACGACATTTCATAGCAATGGTATAGCCAATTGTAATGCAATTTATCGGCTCGATTTTAACAATTCCAATTGCACGAATTTTACACGATTTCGCTATTTAACTCAAGCGTGTTAAAGTAATTCTATTTCAAAAGAACTCGCCCTCAAATACCATATTTACACGATTCAAATTACATGAATTTTACACGATTTCGTTTTATAAGATTTCGTGTTAAAATAGACCTTGTCGGACAAAATACCGTGTTATATCCGAACCATTAAAGTTATTGAAAACTGTCTTACAGCAAAATCCAATGTCCCCTTTACAACACGATACTTACGTAAAAATTTCATATATTTTACACGATTTTACTAAATAAATCAAGCGTATTAAAGTATTTTATTTCAAACACGATATTTACACGGTTGAAATTATCATATCAGATGAATTTTACACGCTTCCGCTATATAAATTAGGACTGGGGCAAAATTCCGTACTATATCCGCACGATTAAAGTTATTGAAGGTTGTTTTATAATAACATCTAGTGTCCCTTTCACAACACGATACTTACAAAATTTGTATATATTTCTATTCGACAAATTTTACACGATTTCACTTTATAAATTAAACGTGTTAAACTAGTCCTAGATGTTTATTTTAAAAGAATTTTCTTATATCGAGCATACCACAGTGATTCAACTCGTATTTACCTCAAATTTGGGGCGTAGTGTCGTAGATTTCTTCAGATATTTAAAAAATTGTTTAACAAATGACAAATTTACTAAAATATGAACTAATCCACGACACTACATAATAAAAGCATATTTAATTGTGACGTAAATTCCGTGTTATATCCAGTCGATTCGATGTAAACAATTCAATTTAAGGGTGTTCTATAATAAAATCTTATCTCCCACTCACAAAACGGTATTCTATTCTATTAGTGAAATTAAACGTGTTAAAGTAGTCGTGTTTATTTTGAAAATAATTCTGAAATCGGATATACTACCAATTTACCTAATAATTGGCCATACATTAGCGATATAGTGTCGTAGCTTTCTTCAGACACTTATAAAATACTTTAACAAATAACAAATATAATGAAATATGAATCAATCTACGACACCAATTGCGAAGCAAATTACCGTGTTATTAGATTCTATCTAAATTATTCCTCTCACAACGTATTTGCAATATTTCCATATTTTTTCATCAGACACATTTTACACGATTGTGCTATATAAATTAAGCGTGTTAAAATAAACCTTGTGGCTTTATCAGACAAATTACCGTACTATATCCGAACAATTAAAGTTATTGAAGACTGTTTTATAATACAATCTAATGTTCCCTTCATAACACGGTATTTATGTAAAATTTTCATATATCTCCATACGACAAATTTTACACGATTTCGTTTCATAAATTAAACGTGTTAAAGTAGTCCTTACATTTGAGACGTAGTGTTGTAGATTTCTTCAGATATTTCAAGAATTGTTTAACAAATTACAAATTTACTAAAATCTGAACTAATTTACGACACTACATAATGAAAACATGCCCAATTGCGACAGAAATTACCGTGTTATATCCAGTCGATTTGATGTAAACAATTCAAATTAAGGGTGTTTTATAATAAAATCCTATATCCCACTCACAAAACGATATTCTGTTTCATTAGTGAAATTAAACGTGTTAAAGTAGTTCTTATTGTTTAAAATAATTCATAAATCGAATATACCATCAATTTATCTCATAATTGGCAATACAATTAGGAAATAGTGTCGTAGCTTTCTTCAGACACTTGTAAAGTACTTTAACAAATAACAAATATAATAAAATATGAATCAATCTACAACATTCATTAATTATGAGGCAAATTACAGTGTTATTCGATTCGATCTAAACAATTCCTCTCACAACATACTTGCAATTTTTTTTATTAGACAAATTTTGCGTGTTATATCGCGTATACCACGATATTTTATCTTGTAATTGGCCATGTGTTTCGAATCTACTATCGTAACTTGGCCGTACATTAGGGATATAGTGTCGTAGCTTTCTTCAGTTACTTGTAAAGTACTTTAACAAATAATAAATGTAATGAAATATGAATCAATCTACGACTCTAAGTAATTGTGAGGCAAATTATCGTGTTATTCTATTCGATATAAACAATTCATATTTTTCCATCCATTGCACGATTTTGCGTGTTATATCGCGTATATCACGGTATTCTATCTTGTAATTAACCATGCATTTAGAATGTTGTATCGTAACTTTCTTCAGACGCTCAAATATGAAATAGTCTACGACATACGATNATATAATATACGGAAAAAATTCCGTCAATTTATTGTTTTTGTCCTTTTTTTTAACACGAATTTAGGGTCGTGCAAAACACCTACGTATGACAATAAACGATCAAGGCCAATGTCGTGTACAACATTTTTGGTTTCAATCAATCTACGAAATGTTGGAACATTTCCGCCAACAACCAATACCATTAGAGAGTGGTGGCAATTCAGATGTTACATTAACTGATTTTGTTGTAAATCCAAATGCCCGTGGACAATTACAAAATTCATTAGGACGTAATAATAATAATAACAATAATACAACAATAACAACAACATCAACAACTACAACTACAACAACAACAACAACACAACAACAACAAAATGGCGAACGAAGAGTACCACCATTACCTGAAATAAGACAAGTGAGATAAACTACAAAACAAAACAAAAAAAAAACAATTTAAAACAAAAGAAATCTGTGTTCATTTATTTTCCATCAGTGTGTTCTTTTTATTTTTATTTCGATTTTTTTTTTAATTTATCAGAGTTTATTATTATTATGTGGTATACAGGGTAAAGTTTAGCCGATTCGTTACCATAACAACCGGTATTGTAAAGAGATATAGAAGAGTTGCTTAGTAACGGATTTCGTCAAGTTATAGAATACAACTATACCCTGTAGAATTAGTGATATTTGCTTATTTTTAATTTAATTTTTGTTTAATAAATGTAAATATTGTTTCTTTTTTTTTTTTCGAGAATTGTGGCTTTTCAGTGTAAATAAGTTCGATATTAACTGGACAATACAAAAATAAATTGCACTATTATCCAAACTAAACTAACAAAATACTCATCTACTTAATTGTTTTGTTCAAATAAAATAGTGCAAATTGTTTTTCAATTGTGTATATTCTTCATTTAATTCTCATCTTCCTCATTATAATTTCGATTATATAATTTATTTTTAAAATAATTATTTAAATTAAAAACAATAAGTACAAACCTTATTTCCGTTAATAACGATCATAATCATAATAATAATAAACAATAGTGCTAATAACAATAATAATGGTAAATATAACCTGGATAAATTTTGTTTGTTTTATTTATCTGCGTTAATTTTTTTAAATTAATTTGTTAATTTAAGTTTAATTGTGTGCTTTGCTTGTTGCTCAGTGTTCTATTTGTTGATTAATTCTAGTTGAATTACCCCAAAATAAGGGTAAGTATTTGTTTTAATTACAGATCCAAACGCACAATGGCAGCGTACGGACGCAGGAGACGACTTTAGAGCAAATAACCGAAGCCCGAGCTGTCGAAAACCAATACAGTTTCGTTTAAATTTCATCCTCGATCAATAAACATTCCATTGATGTTGATAATTCTCAATAATAATCGACAATATCGGTGTATTCTTGTCTAATTGATGTAATTATGAAAAATAATAAAACTAGATTGTATCAAGATTTGTTTTCATCGCTAATATCCTCGATTTGGTGGATTTGTTCGTTTAGAAAATCCACAAATTGCGACCCAGTTATCGTTTCCAAACGTACATCGATAGTCGGATAGATTTCGTTCAATTTCACCAATAGAACATGTTTACACATTACGATTTTGTGTTGTTCTAATAGATCGCTGTAGAATTGCCGACATTGGCAGAAATTTACGTCTTTGTAAACCGTGAAAGCTTCGTTTTTCTTCAAATGAATCTTGTAAATTTCCCGAGTTCTATCGGTGGTTTCGTATTTGATTAAACGACACGAACGATCTTCCAATAATTCCAACGATTCGACTAGAATATCGCCGAAAATCGTGTGTAATTGCGTCCAAATTTCCGGCGTTACTGCAATTCATTAAGCAAACATTGGTATTCTCTAATTTTCACGATTCGTTGCTATAACAATACTATAAATTGTCTCTAATAGATTTCTAGCGTTGTTATGGTAGCGAATCGTTAAAAAGTTATAGAATACGACTGATAATTCAATCAGAGTAGGCGGTATACGTTGTTTCGTAGAATTGTAGCACTCTTCGGCGTCTTTTAACGCGTCTAATGCTAATTGTAAGACAGGACTGCGCCCCTCTATTTGGATATTTGAAATCGCATTATCCTCCATTGATATTTGGTAATTAATTAAAAAAAAAATTGGTTTTAATTAAAATGCTTGAATTCTGCAATCAATCGATCGTCTGGAATTTGAATTTTCCTGGAAAATACCAATGAACAACCCCTCTTTCAACCCCAGGTAGTTATTTTCATTACCTACCCCCGGTCGGCTGCCTGGGGTGTTAAATTTTGTCAAAAATCGACTCTAAAACAGAAACCAGCCTTATAATTTTTCACTAATTTTTATCGTAAAAATAATTTAAATTTACCGGTTTTATTAATTTCTCCCCATAAATTGATTAAAATCAAATAATTAATCGAAATTTTGGAAGAAAAATACGAAAAAAGTCGTTCAAAATTCAAATTTCTAGGTTAAGTTAGTTGGGAAAAAATTGAGGTTAATCCGTTGCCAACTATCTAGAGTAATAAATCGAAAGATTCCCAATTCAAATATACAGAGTGATCGATGATAAATCAAATTCTAAAATTAAAATTCAAATATTTTAGAAAGTCTCAAATCGAAATTTTCCTAGAAAACAACCCCTTTTATATTCAGGTAGTTAATTTTATTACTCGCCCCGACCGGTTTCCTGAGGATTAATCTTTTGTGATATTTTACATAGAAATTTTCTTCACATACCGGAAAAACCCACCCCTAAATTCCTCAATTACTTCTTTATTGTAAAAATAAATAAATTACGATCGAATAACAAGTAAAATTCTAGAAAAAAAGACGAAATGCTAAAAATTCGATTTTTTAGGTTATATTTCCCCCGAAAATTGAAACTAATTCTACCAACCATCCATCGATAAATTCCCAATTGAAACAGACAGCATGATCGAATCAAATTTCAACGAAACTTTCAACATTTCAAATAATTCAGGAATTCTTCAACCAGTACTTTCCCGGAAAGAGAAATCGCCACCTTCTTCCATCACTATTATTACAACCCCTTCGACCGTCTACCTGCCGAGGATTAATCCTTCGTTAATTTTCGTTTATTTTGCATACAACTCCACCCCCTTTCGACAAACCAACCCCTTCAATTTTTATTAAACAACCATCAGTCGTAATCTAGACACCGTTGAATCAACTTGTCATTTGTTCCCGAAACAAAATGGGTAAGTTCTACATCAATTGTTTCGAAATTTCAATTGTTTTATTATAATATAATGATATTAATCAGGTTATCCGATTTGTGGCATTTGTTATAAGAGTTGCAAAGGTGATACGATTAAATTTAAACAATATCATTACCATATTGGGTGTTTTAAATGCGACAAATGTTCGATTTTATTGGCCAATTGTCGATTCTTTTGTTTAAATGGCCGCTATTTTTGTATTGATGATTATTTGAATATGTACGGTGAACGTTGTTATACGTGCCAACGTTATATAGAAGGCAAGGTAATTGTTTTAATTAATTAATTAATTCCGTAATTATAATTAATTAATAATTTTCAAGTATGTACAATTCCTGAATCGCACCTACCATAGAGATTGTTTCGTTTGTTCACGCTGTAAGGAACAATTCAATAATGGCGGTTTTAGTCAAAATGGCGACGATATTATCTGTCAAAAATGTCAACTGTCGATTCAAAATGGCGGTATAACCTCAATTCTCAACGTATACAACAACAAAATTAACCTAATTTCTAATTATAGATTGTTGGAATTGTCGTAAGAAGATCGAAGATTTTCCAATTATCACCATATTCAATTATCAGTGGCATTCAAAATGTTTCCGATGCGGTATATGTCGACGATTATTATCGTTGAATAATTACACATTTTTCAATCAACAAATCTATTGCAATCGGGATTTTTATAAATTTGTCGCCTATAAATGCCACCAATGCTACAAACCGATAGTTGCCAACTTTCTAGAAACTGATAATGAGGTTGGTAGTAATGATCAAGGTCAAAAGAAAGTGTTACGCTTCCACCACAATTGTGTCAAATGCTACAAATGTCTCGAACCGATTTCGAGTGGCCAACAAATTTATTATAAATCACCGAATTTGTGGCATTTAGAATGTGACTCTCATTACGAAAGCTCGGATAAGTGCAGTTTAAGAAGCTCTGAAATTAGCGACTTACAGGTTAGTTTCGTTGACATTTATAGGTTAGAATTTTAATTAATTTCCAATACAGTTCTCTACACCGACAACGGGAAATTCAAGCAATTCGAGCTTGAATAATCGAAAATCGAGCAATTCAACAAAACAATACAGTTATTTGAATAATCAACAATATTTACAACGACCATTAAGCCCGAAATCACCAAATCCGATCCATTACCATATCCGTAAGTACGCGCCTTAGTTATCTTTAAATCAATCACCCTGTATATCGATTTGTTAATTGTAGCGCCTACTACACCAACCATATCAACTACAGTGAAGCAAATTGAGAATAATTACGAAAGATTTGAGGATTTCCAAAATTATAATAATCAAAAAAATAACAATTATCTAGTGGATTTGGAAAAACTTGCAATTGTTGCAAATAAATGGAGCCAACAGTATAAAAAACAGGAAACTACAATTGTTACAACCGATGATAATAGAGGGCGCTGTAATGAAAATTCGTTTAATTCGTCTAATAATTGTAAAAATGATGGACACGTGGGAAATAATGGAAATACCGGGAAATGGCGGAGAATTTTTCTGCGAATTTTCTGTTTTATGAAATAATCGTCAATTTATTTTGTACAAATAGGGAATTTTTTATTGGAAGAAAACGGTTGGTATCAGTGACGGATCGACGCCATGTTTGTTGAGAATGTCATTTCGCGACTGTTTCTTCTAGTGTAAAGACGTAGTTTAATTTTTTTTTTAATTATTTCTATAGAATTAAGATAATAAATAATTAGTTGTATTTTTTCTGTTGAATATTATTAGAAGAACCTGAAATTTCCTGAAATTATCCTGACAATCAATTTTTAATGGTAAAATTTCGACAATCAAGAACAGCATTTGAAGTTCCCCATCCTGTAAATTTCCTGAAATCCAACCGGGTATAATCGCGAATTACGCTGAAAATTACCGATAAAAACGAATTTCCAACAATTAGAAACGAGACGCAATTAACCGCCATGTTAACAATCGACAACCGGCCATCCGGATTTGATCAACGACGCAATTAATCGCCACGGGTACCTAGATTTTAACTTCCTTTCAATTGACAACAAAAAAAAATAAAAAATAACAGGAAATTGTGGAATTACATCCGGGTTTATTACGAAAATACCACCAACCCCCGGATTTATCCCCAATTTCCTGGTATTTAACCTAATTTCAATTCGATTAGTACCGAATCGATGATTCTATGAAAATAACAAATGAATAATTGAAATGTAATGAGAATTTAGTTGGCGTTGACGGCGCCATAATCGGCCATTTTGACAACAAACCGGAAGTAGCCATTCGCCTCTATTGTGGTTTTAACCAAAAAGAAATCGTGTAATTATCCCGATATTTTTAATTAACCTTTATTTTCCAGAATAATCCCTAATTTACACAACTACCACTTGTGTTACCCTTTGGCGGTGCAATAATCGAGTTGGCCATTGTTTTGGTTGCCACAAACAAAAATTGTGCACACAAAGACAAGCGAATATTTCGTAAGTTTATGCAATTATTATCAATAAATTAATGATAAGGGAATTTGTGATAAAGAAATTGTGTATATTATTGGGGGAATATTGCGGTAGAACGGCAACAAGGCGATATGTGTAGCGGCTGCTATTATTGACCTTCAAGTGTGTATAACCGTCGATCGTTCTGTTTCCCACCCCATTTTGCTTAGAAATCGGTATGAACCGACCGTATTCGTGCACCATTCCCTATACATACACATAGCCATCTTTGCCGTTATTATTATGTGTAGCCGTATAGAATATAACAAGAAATTATGACCTGTCTTTGTGTGTTTGTCTGGTGATATAGCCGAAAGTTAGAAATAGCCAAATTCACCTATTTTCATTTATCGTGTGTGTTATAACTTTCAATTGATATTTGGACAAATTAACATAGATTGGGTAAAATAAGAAAGGCATACTAATAGGATTGATTAGTGTTTTTTTTTTGTTGTTATATGTAGACATAATGCGACGTATTTATTAACGTGTCCGGTTGTAGATTTAGCAATAGACGAATTATAGGCGTAAAAAGGCGTTTATAATTCATATAGATTTAGTTTTAAATTGATTTATGGAATTTAATAATAATAGAGAGATGCACAGAGAATGAAGCGCAGTAGTATTCAAGAAAGACCACTAGAAGGCATGGTCGTTGTGAAATAGAGAAATGTTGAATACTGTTGTGCGTCTGTGTTTGTGATAGAAAAATCGGCCATATTGGTGGGTCTTGTTAGCACGTAGACTGTTTTATAATTTCGCTCATTCCGAAATTGTATTTTTTTTGTTAGATAGAATTATAAATTTATTTTTCTAATTAGTTGTATATAATTTGTAAAATTTCGAATATTATTTTAAGTTCTATTATATTTGGTAATATTTAGTTATTAAGACAATAAGAATATTTTGTTAAAATGGCGGACGATGAGTATAATCGAAAAATGCAAAGTTTACAACAGTATATACCATTTTTGAACAATATGATCCAACAATTGAAAGATCCAAAGAAGAAGAATCGTGAACAACAATTACAAAAAATGGAATCCCTACATGCTATGATTACCGATAAAAAGAAAAAGTAAGTTGCCTTTTATTTATCAATAATTCTTAAATAATATTTAATCATTTAAATATACAAAAATCGGCTACATTTAGTTCGACAAGAATGGAATCTTCCATTAGTTTCAATTGTGTGCGTCATCAAGCCTGTCCTCACTCTACTAGGGTGGGGTTAAATACTACCTAAAAAATTGCATTTATCGCAAATATTAGCCAATTTTTCTGTTGATTAAAACTATTTTGGGTTATTTTATCGACAAAAAGGCTCGTAAAATTTGCACTCTTCTCTCCTATCGAGAAGAGGCTTATTTGCAAGCTTTGAAAGAATGAAATTGTACTTTGTATAAATTTCATCCAGTATTTTGTGTTATAATTCCAGATTTTACGAATTTCCGGATACTCTAATGTATTTTCCATTATAAGAAAATATAAAATGCCTATTAATAACAATAGTCGGTGGTATTCTCTAATTTTTAGGCGGTTTACTACCATGGCAACACTGGAGATCAATAGTCTCTTGAATAACCGGTTCTATTTTTATCTCCTTTCAATTAAACATGGAATTGTAGGGAGTAAAATAGAAATTCTGTTCAAATTGACGATTACCAGAGTTGTAGCAAATTAGAGAATACCATATGTTTAAATAAAGATTAATACTCTTATTGGGTTTGTTTTTTGACAATTTTGGAGAATACCTTAAAGTTATAAAAGGATTAAAATGATACTATTTGTTCTAATTAATTTTCTCTAGACTCTTAATCTTTAATAGCATTTTGTAGGATTTATTCAAAAGTTTTATGAACGCCAAGTGAATTTGAAACATGTTCTCTTTATTTTTACAGATTAAAACTAGAAACACTAACAAAATGCGAAGATGTAATTCTTAAACTTTACAATAAAGTGGTAAGGTTAAAATTCTATCAATTTTTCTTTATATTAATAATTGAATTGCTTGAAATATGATTGTTTCGATTTAGAAAAGTGCATCGCATAATTCCCTAAAAGTATCAAATACAACAAAATCAATTCCACAAACACCAGCATCACCACCACCACCTATAACACCATCTAGTCCAAGTCCACCACGTGATATACCAATAACGAAACCGGTTGTTATACCAACTGAAAAAATTACAGAAAGGTATGTAGGAACGAAAAATTAAAATCAAATTAAGAAATTAACATTATTATTTATGTTTTTCTTCAATAACGATGTATAGAGATAATTATTATTCGCGTGAAGAGACAAGTTATAAACCAAAGATAGATATCTATAGTAGTGCGGCTGATAGTTTAATGAAACAATCAAAACATGAACATAATAAACAACAATTACAACAACAAAAACGGCCAAAAACTATAATTGATATAAGACCGGATATGTCTAAACCGCCGATTAGTTTAGAAGATTTAGAAGCTTTACAAAATGATATTGAGAATAGTATTAATAAATTAGACACAGAGAAAATGTCTTTGGTACAACTCAAAGATTTGCGTGAAAAATTACAAAAAGAACTATCAACATCTAATAAAACCATGACAAATCAGAAAACGGAACAATTTGTAAAAAAACCACCACAACCAGTACCACCACCATCTTTTTCAATGAACAAATTTGAGGATAAATCAGATAAAATTAAGAAAGTTGTTAAAGAATCAAATAGTATTTTCGGTAGTACTTTATCTAGTATTGATGATAAATTATTAGAAAATAATAAACAAAAAGAGAAAGATTGTAAAAAAGAGGAACATCGAAGAAGTTCAACTAATGGAAGTAGTTCTACGCGTGATAAAGATAAAAAACATGAACATCATAGGAGTAGTAATAGTACGCATCATAGAGATGATAAAAAAGAATCTTCCAGTCATAAGTCTAAAGATAAAATTGATGATAAACGTAAAGAATTAGATAAGAATAGTGGTAGTAGAACAGAGAAACGATCTAAAGATGATGATAGACATAAAACTCATCGTGATAAAGATAGTGATAAGAATAAAGATAAAGATCGTGAACATAAAGATAAAGGAAAAGATCGCGATAAAATTCGAGATAAAAATAAAGATCGTCATAGACATAAAGAGGACGATTCTCGTAAGAAAGATGATAAAAGTCAAGATAAAACAACTATAAATAATAATAATAGTAATAAAACAAAGACTGAGGAAAGTAAATCGAATGATACAAAATCGATTGTTGCAAAAACACCAATCGATGGACAAGTTTTTAAAAGATTAGCTGATAAATATAACCCGAAACCAAGGAAAGTTAGTACTGAATCTAAACCGGAAGAAAAAGATGTACCATTACCGGTACCACCACCAAGTATACCATTTTTAGAAGCAACAACAACAATTACAACAACAACAGTATCAATATCAACATCAAATAAATTAAATGAACATAATCGCCAATTACATACAACAAATATACCACAAATATTATCACCGACATCTTCATCTTGTAGTATAGAAAGTGAATTAAGTAATGGTAATAATAATCATACACAAAAACGTGTAGTTGAACCAATACCACAACCATTAAATTCAATTCTAGCTAATCCTAATACGACTGCATTAATTAAAAATGTTGTTAATCAATTAAAACAACAAGAAACACAACAATTACGACCATTATTACCATCGACTTATACAAATTTACCACCACCACAATTTAATCATCAAGCAAATTACGGTTTATTATCACCACCACAACAGTTATTACCGTTACCGCAACAACAAATGTTACCACAGCAACCGAATCGGCCATTTATAACCTCAAATTATCCGCCATTACAACAACAACAACGTGGACGGCCGTTTACACCATTTGAATCGGTATCAACAGAATCCTATTTCCCAGATTATTACCAACAACAATTTTATGATAATCGTTTTCAACAACCACAACAACAGCAACAACAACAACAACAGGATAGTGAATGGCGGCGTGACGATCAAATCACACGATTTGATGATCGATATCATCATGATCAAAGATTCGGTCATTACACTCAACAATCTTCATTTCAATATCGCGATACACGAAATCATATTGATATTAATACACAACAACAACAACAAAGAATTGATTATGATCATCGATCACGATCACGTGATCCGCGTTTAAATCGTACAAATCGTGATTATGGTTCATCATCGACAATAAGCCGACCTAGAGCCAGATCACAATCACGTGATGATAGTAATATTATCACAATCAGTCGTAGTATTACTAGTGGAAGTGATGATAAATTCACATCACCATTGGATAGTTTATATAGTAATGGTGATGTTGATTATCGTAATCAAACTGGTAAAGGTTATGGTGTACAAAATTTCAAAATCCCTAAAATACGAAAAGATGAAACTCAAGAAATTCGTAAACCGGATGAAGATAATAGTGATGATAAAGATGATTCGATTAATGAAGAGAAGAAAGAGCAAAAAGTTGTAGATGAAGAGAAAGTCATCGATTCAACATCAACAACAAAAATTGATAATAAAGATAAAGATACAGATGATGATAATTGTAATAAAGAGACTATTAAAGAGAAGAAAACCGATGAACGTGATGAGAATAATGAGATAACATCATCAACGAATGAAAATGATACAACAAAAGTACCGAAAGAGACCGATATTATTAATCAATTTTTGAAGAAATTATTGGAAAATGAAGAAACCCGAGCGGCTGCCTCATCATTTATTGATAATGTTTCAAAGAAATTAGACGATGAGAATTTGAAACAAGTTGTAGATACTGTAAAGTCCATAACAACAACACCAATGAAGAAAGATATGGAGGTTGCAGAAGAAGAAGAAGAAGAAGTAAAAGAACAAACTGTTGATAAAGATGAAGAAGATGATGCGGAAGATGAAGATAGTGAAGATGATGAAGATGAAGACGATGATGAAGATAACGATAATGATGAAGAATACGAAGTTGAAGAAGAGGAAGAGGAGATTAAAGTTAAAAAGAAACCGAAACGTCGCCGTACAATTTCACCAACGATCACTAAGAATAAAAAGAAGAAAACTAGTGTTGCTAATAATAAAACAAAGAAGAAAATTGTAATAGAACGTAATAAAGTTCGAAAACAATTAGTAACAAAACAGAAAAATCAAAAACCTATAAAACAAACGAAACCTAAACAACGTCACAAAACCGAATTGGATTTCTTACATGAAGATATCCAAGAGATGTTTATTAGAGATGGTGTTTTAACAGCTACCGGTAAACGTATGTGTCGTATTTTAACTGAAGATGCAATGAAACAACAACAACAATCCCAACAACAACCGGAAACAACACGAGTAACCCGCCGTTCTATTGTTAATAACAATAATGATGAAGATAAAAAAACAACAATGTTAGATTCGGAAAAAATCAAACAAATGAGTAATGTACGTGTGGTATTACCGAAAATTGATGTTGAAATCAGTGAAGAAGATAATAAACGTTATTCATTACGTAGTACTAATTTAAATAAACGTAATAATAGTAATAATGATATTAGTGATAGTAGTGATGATGAGAAATTAGATGATAAAATAATAAAAACACCAAAGAAACGAACTAAAACAAATAATCAGAGTGATATTGTTACGAAAAAGAAACGTACAGATGAAGATAATGATGAAAATAATATAGGCGAAATATCACCGGAAATTCCAACTGAAACAAACGATGATGATAAATTATATGAATATTTAGAACCAGATAAGAATTATTATATAGAAAAGACGTCACATTTCAAATTTCCATGTAAATTATGTAAATTTGAAGGTAAGAATATCACACAACATTATCGTTTATTACATCCAGATATTGAAGTATTATCATCACGTTTAAATCCAATAAAAGCCGAAAATGCAATAAAACAATCCATTGATTTAGATTTAGATAATATCAATATAGAATTGGATAATACAACAATGTCAGCATATAAAAATTATATGTTCAAATGTCGTTTTTGTGATCTAATCATGTTGACACGTCTAACAAATTTCTATGAACATATAACCACACATACTGGTGAATATCGGCATGTTTGTGATCATTGCCTTTATGGTGCCAGTAATCGTAAACGTGTCCGTTCGCATTGTTTACAACAACATAAAAAAGATTTAAAAACAATAGCACCGATCGTCAAACAAAAGATTTACGGTTATATTTGTAGTGAATGTAATTTTGTACAAATCCAACGGAAGAATGTTGAAAATCACGTGAATATCTATCATTTAGGTGATGATACTAAGATCCATCGGATACATTTATCAACACGACCTTATGATGATCATACCGGTAGTAATATCACTGATATTATTGAAACTAATGATACAATAACACCAAAGAAACGGAATAGTGATGAAATCGATGATGATGATGATGATGATGATGATACTAGTCGAGATGAAGATAATGATAGAGGTGATAATGCTATTGTTGATGAAGATAATGATAAAATAACAGAACCGGTTAGTAAGAAGGCTAAAATCGATCAAATTGATGATAAAATTAAAGAGAAGAAAACGATCGATATGACTGTCTTTACATGTAATTCGGATATTTTTGAAGATAATGAGAGGATCAATTTCAAAACTATGACCGAATTGGGTAGTGTTACAACAACAATACAGAAACAACGACAATCGTCGAATTTCATCGATGAATTGAGTAATCGTCTACAACAGGAACAACCGGATGTTGTAATTAAAGAAGAACCAATCGATGGTGATATGGAGAAACAGGAAGATAAAATTGTTGAATTATCGAATAAAAAACCGATTATCACAACATCAACAACTACAGTAAATAATATCGAAAATATGCTCCAACAAAATAAAGATAATCGTATTATTAGTGATGTTATTGAGAAATTACAAGTGAAATTGAAAGATGAACCGAAAAATAACGATTATGATGATTGTGATTATTATAATGAGGCTGATAATGATGAAATAATAACAGAACCACCACCACCATTAACACCATTAACTGATCAAAAAATCGATAATAATCGTACAATAATATCGGCAGGTTTCTTAAATATCATCATCTATGATGATGCCGATGATGATAACAATTTAGAGTATGCGTGTAGAGTACCATCGTGTTGTTATCAAACGAAAGATCGCCAATTATTCTTACAACATTGGAAAGATGATCATTTACGTATCAATCAAACATGTAAAATGACCAAATGTAAAATATGCCATTGTGATATCAAAGCAACAAATTTAGAACCACTATTAACGGTATTCTTCAATCATATTGAAACAAATCATGGGGATTTACTGATAAAAACCGGTAAATCACAGGAGGAAAGCGGTGGTATTATCGAACAAGAAGAAGAAACACCGTTTCCATTCAAAATTTCGAATGTAATGTCGCTTGCTGATAGTAAAGAAATTGAAGAAACCACCCCCCCAATTGGTTTACAATTAAAACAAATTGTTCTAAACGAATTGAAATTAATAGGACAGGAGAGGGTGCGTTTATGGAAACATCCGAATGTTTTAAAGATATTTATACAGAATCCGGCGAATTTATATAAATGTTTCAGTTATTTCTGTAAATTTACAACAAATAATCGCAATCTATTCGATCAACATATCAAAATTAACCATCAATTATTAGACGAATATGTTGTTTGTGTTTATTGTGAAGATATTAAAATACCACTTATTCATTCGGGTTTACATATCGATTTGCGGCATGCGAATTGTTTGTTTTCATGTTCGAAATGTTTGTATCGTGGCTATAAAAAAGAGTACGTTTCAATTCATATGAAATGTAAAGATCATGAGAGTAATGTTGTTTTTGGTTTGCCGCAAATTCGAAATACAATCCAAAAGAAATTGGAATTGTTGAAAATTGATGATTGTCAATTGTATAGTTGTGGTGAATTGAATTGTAAACAACAATTCTTCTATCAGAATGAATTTGAACAACATTTACAACAACAACATGAAATAATCACCTATAATTGTGGTTATTATAATGAAACATGTACGTTTAAAACAAACAAATTTAAAATATTAATCGAACATTGGTATAATCATAATTGTTATCGTTATTATTGTCAATTATGTAAATCTGGTTTTCTACAAGCTTATCATGTTTTAAAACATTACGCATTGGTGCATCCGAATTGTGATTTATACGTGATAGATCGCAGTATTAAGGTACGTAACTATCAATATACCACAATTTAATTACAGTATATCATTATAGGATAATCCAACATTAAAGGAAACAATATTCAATAGTAGTCCTGTAGAAGAATCACCATCACCAATTGATGATAATACACCAATTAGTAATGATAAGCCGGAAACAATTGAGACTAACGATGATAAAACATCCGAAATTATGGATTCTAGTAGTGATAGTGATAATCGTTTAGTGATCGATGAGGGTAAAATCGACGATAAAACACCCAAAGATGATAATAAAGATAATCCATCTATTGATAATAATAGTAATATTGATAATAATGTACAACAACAACAACAAAACGATCAACAGGTAGCTTTAAACGAATCTTTAGAGGTGAAAAGTTTAGATTTACTAGGTAGTGATCTATACCGTTGTGCTATCTGTTTAGAATCGTTTAATAATTCGAAATTATTGAAATCGCATCTAATCAAACGCGGCAAATTATGTTTAGATTTAGATAATAATAGACAAAGACCATATAAATGTATACATTGTAATCGTTCGTTTAGAAATACAAATGGTCTATTAGAACATATCCATTATCATGGGAAATTACGATTTGCTTGTTCGTTGTGTGTACGAAAATTCCCATTATCGTTCTGTTTAAAGTGAGTATCAATCGAATTGATTAGATTTTAAATTTAATTATGATATTTTAGGTTACATATGCGTAATAAACACAACGTCACACAAACGATAATACAGCCGGTAACGCCGAATAAAACCGATTTGAAGAAAGATAATTTCATATTGAAACCGAAACCGACAAGTAATGATGTTGTTAACGATAATTTCGAACAATTCCAACAACAACAATTCCAACAATTAGAAATACAACAACAAGACGATCAATTCGATGATAATAACAAAGAATATAGTCCTAATGATATTGATTTATTGCCAAAACGGCATATTTTCTTAACGAATATCAAATGTAAATTGTGTTCGTATAGTACAAAAGTACGTACGAATTTGGTGCGCCATTTCCATTTCCACAATGAGAATAATATCGTTGATGTTATTCAAAATAATGGAATTGTACCGAATATGGCGCCAATAAATCCGGTACCTTGTCTCGAAAAAAACGAAAAGATGTTCGATAAAATGACAAATCTTGCAATTAGTTCATTTGCCGGTAGTAATAGTCGTATGGGTGGTGGTAGTAACGGTAATAATACGGTTACGAAATCCGATAAAGGTGATATTTGTGTTTTTTTTTTGAGGTTATTATTGTGTTAATTTTGAGGTTATTAATTTTTAGGTGTAGCAAAAGAAACGGATTTACCCGATTTTGTGCCGATAAATCGTCGTTATGTTTGTTGTATTAACGATTGTAATTATTTATGTCCGCAAGAATCGAATTTGCGCCATCATTTATTGGCTTTACATAAACAAGAGGAGCAATTTATTTGTCAACATTGTAAATTGGAATTACGTTCGGATATTGATCAATATATTAAACATTTAAAATTGCACGATATAAATTTATATAAATGTTATTATTGTAAATTTATATCGAATTTTAAACATAAAATTGAGAAACATTCAACCGATCAACATTTAGATAAATTAGCGAAAATTCAAATCATCCGCCAATTGGGTAGCGAACAATTATTGGATGATAATAATAGTGATGAGACGGTATCATCAACGACAAAAGTCACAAAACCATGGCATTGTGGTATGTGTAAATATCGTAGTGCAACTAAACAGGAAGTAACAAATCATATATCGAATCGACATGATATCGATAAACAATACAAATGTACATTGTGTACATATAAAAATGATGATAAAACAACATTCGAACAACATTTCAAAAATCAACATCCGGAAAATGATATCGATATTATTTGTATGTATTATAATCATTTAACAACAACAACAACAATATCGAATAAAAATTTCGATACAACACCATTATGGCAACGAGATCGGCCTCGAATTCGACATATACGCGGGATATTATTCGAGGAACAAACGCCAATAACGAAATCGATAAAAAAACCGAATAAACTACCCCAACAACCACCCTATTTACAACAATCGAATTTAGATCTAGCTATAGAAGCGGTAGCTAAAGGTGAAGATACTACAACTCAAGATAATAATGAATCGATTATAATAATCGATGATGATGATAATAATAATAATAATAATAGTAGTGATGATATTGATGATAGTGGTGATGATGGTGATTTATTGAAAATCACAAAAATCGAACCCCACAATGATGATTCGAATGATTTATTAACAAAAGATTCGATAATCAATCGTTATGGTAGTTTAATTTCGGCAAATGGTAAATATTATCGTTGTCCTTTATGTAAGAAATTTAAAATACGTAAAATCGACACTATGGTCTATCATATTTTACAAGAATTGAATTATAAAAGGTCTATTTTTATTATTTTGTTAATTGTTGTAATTAATTCGATTATTTTTGTAGATATTCGTGTAAATTGTGTGATTATTCGTGTTTAACACAGATGGAGATATCGATTCATTTGAAATCGAAACATAATATCACTAATGATAATGATGATATTGATTGTGATGATGATGATGATGATGGTGATAATGATAATATCATTAAATTGAATCTACCTGAAACGTTGATAATATGGTTGGAATTATTTATAAGATATCAAACTGAATCGGTGTATGCTGCATTGAAGTCGATGGATAAAATACATGATGGTTGTGATGCGGCTACGGCAATCCTTAAAATTTACTGTGCAACTTGTCATAAATGGTAAGAATCATTCATTTTATAGATGTTGGGGATTTTTGTTTTTGTTGGTTGTGTATTGTTTTGGAAAATTCCAATTGAGTTACAGGGGAAGATTTAGGGTTGTTTTTCCTGTATAATTTCAATGATTTTCTCACTTTATGCCAAATTAAAAGGGCTTCTGTAAATCTTCGATTTCTTCCTTATTTGATGGTATATTGTAATGAATCTAATAGCATTGGAAAGAGTATCTTAAGGAGTATTTAAGTACTTCTCTCTTTTGGGAAAATTCTACTCGAACTTTAAAATACAGAGGACTTGTCTTTTGTTATATTTTTTTCTGTAATTTAGACAATATTGATTTTCCAATGATTAAAATTAAAAGGGCTTGTTAAATCTTAAGAAATTTCCCAATAGTTTTGTTAGTTTTCCGGAAAATTAACCAACTCTACTAACAAAAATGTCAAATTTTAATAGTCGATTTCTTGCTTGTTTGATAACATATTGCAATGAATTTGATAGCATTGGACTGAGTATTTNTATTTTTCCCCGAAATATAGTCTGAATTATCAATCTTTCAATAATTTTCTCACGCGTTATAGCAAATTAAAAGAACTTTTCAAATTTTCTGTGGATTAATTATTTTCCGAAAAATTAATAGAACCTTGAGGGCTTCTGTGACACTTTTTTCTTTCGATTCGATGTCCGAAATCTCAGTTTTTAATAATCGATAACTCCCTTGTTTGATGACATATTGCAATGAATCGGGCAATATTAGAAAGAACACTTCAAAGAGCCTTAAGAACTTTTTTTATTTTGGAAAATGTTTATTGAATCTTGAGTTACACAGGATAATCTTGAAGCATATATTTTCGCGTAGAATTTAGCCGAAATCCTTAATTTTCCAAAAATTTCGTCAATAGATAACAAATTCTTCCAAAATTTCCCAATAGGCCTGTTAATTTTCCACAAAATGGAGCCTATTTGTGGCAATTAAGTGTCCTTTTTGTTGTTATAGGTTTAAACATGTACGCGCTATGAAAGATCACGAATTGATCCATTGGTTAGAACAAACCTACACTTGTGGCTTATGCGACAAAGATTTGTCAACAATTGATACGTATTTAAATCATCATATAAAGGAGCATCAAAATCAACAATTCCAATTGAAAATGAAAGATTTTACAATTAAATCAATCATTGAGAATCTATCAACATCATCACAATCAACAACAATTGATGATCAACCAGAACCGACAGCATCAATAAAATCATCACCGATTACTACTCAAACAGCTACAACTACAACTACAACAACTGCAAAAAATCAAACGTACGTCTGTTATTATTGCATGGAAACTACAACAACAATGGAAGCATTACATGAACATTGGAAACTACAACATGAGTCGAATAATGTTGAGTTTTATTACAAAATTCAACAACAACAACAACAATATGATAAGAACTCACTATATTGTTGTAGTATTTGTCATGATAAGGATACAGAAGAGAATCTACGTAAACATTTCATAGCCTACCATCCGAACAAAAAATACCAAACATATCAATTTATATGTTTAGAATGTAATAAAACATTCTCAACAACAAAACAAGTACGCGCCCATTTCAATAATGAACATCCAAAAAAACGCATACAATATTGCGAAATCGAGAAGAAACTATCAAATACAAACATGTACGTATTTTGTATGAAATGTCCATTCCGCAGTTGTACGAATAGCGGTATGCGTCAACATTTACGCAAACATTTACGTCCATTGGATTGTAAATGGTGTGGTGAAACGTTCATTGCCCAAGTCGACGTACGGAATCACCAACAAAAAGAACATCCCGACCAACCGGAACATTTCGAAGAGAATCGAGTACGTATGAACGAATTGGATCGATTGTGTAAACAGGCACAGATGAAGAATGCACGTGAATCTCTACCAATACCGATAACTAGTACGGTAACGGCAACAAGGGCTGTGGCGAAGAAATCCACCGGTGCACCGGCTGTACGAAAAGATCCGGCAACAATGTAAAGTGGTGTGGTAAAATTGACATAATTTGAGGTTAGTAAAAGGTTGAGGTTATTTTCAAAGTGATTGACTGCAATATGTGATTTATTATTTAATGTATATAGAAAAACGAACATAAGCACTAATTAATTTATTAATTAGTCTACTATTGGTGATTTATAATAAAATTTTGTAAGTGATTGAAGTATTGAAACTGCCACATTTAAATCCTGTTTGAAATAATTTAAGAAAAACTACAAATTCTCGTACGTTGTAAAATTTGATAGACGTTAAATATCAATTCGTATGGTGTGCGATTTATTTTCTCTTTTTTGATATCATTGGTTGTCCATTGTATTAAATTCCATAAATCGGCACAAAACTATAAAAATCCCATAATTCTATTGTTAAATGGCGTCATTTCCGCCACTAAACTAACCAATTAATCAAAACCCACTTGGTATGTTTTTGGTTAGTTGGTAGGTGGTTGTGACGTAATTACTCCTAAATTTGTGTAAATATAGAAATAATTTTACCTTGGTGTTATCACCATCAATGGGTTGATCATTCCAATCTGGACTAACTTCTGTACAATCAATAAATTGTGCATTTTGTGTTGTTATTGATAACATTTTGAATTGTCGTTGTTTGATTGGTTTGAATTTTTTCATATTACGTTTTATATTAATTTTATCTAAAATATATTCACGCATTTGTAAAATAATTTGTTTATAACCACAATTTAAATTCCAACGGGACCATGCAAAATTATAAATCAACGATAATTGGGCCATATTGAAATATAAATGACGTTCCATCTCCCATTGTTTCTCACAAGCACCTACAATCGTATTATGAGAATTGGGGAATTCCCCGAATCCGTTTAATTTACCTTCAACGTAACAGATGGCGTCACAATCGGGGAAAATGTCAATGCCGCGTTCTTGCATTATCTGTTTCAAAACAAAAAATGATTGATTATTAAAAAAATAAATAAATAAACTCACTAGAATTAATTGCGATATTTTCATGCGTTCACCGATTAAATCGTCCAAAATTTCCGGATTTGGACTATTTTGGAATAGTACCAATGCAATACTGCCATCATCTTTCACGTTAAATTCCACCAAAATTATAGCACAGGTTATTTGGATTGTTACAGAACCACTGGAATTTTTCGATTTTTATTTTGATTAATAGGTTTGTTCCATTTGACAATTAGAAATTCGTTTCTAATTGTCGTATGGAACACAACTATTTACTCATTTTCCGGGAATATCTCCCAGGCTTGATATGGTAGATTTGAATAACGATATGCTGCCAAACCGAAAATACCCAATTTCCCTATACGAAACGTCATTAATCCTTTTTCTTCATTATGTTTGATGTCGATGATATTGTCTGTTGTCCATACGTTCGTTTCGTTGTCCCATTGACAGATGATTGGTAATTCGAAGAATTGGACATGTGTTGGCCAACTTTAAATAATTCCAAACAAATATTGGTATTCTCTAACTTTATCGATACGTTACCATGACTTCATTTGGGTCTCTTCAATTCTATAGAATTGTAAACTGTTGTCATGGTAACGAATCTCGATAAAGTTGAAAGATTCTCACGTTAAGGTAACTAGAATTAATTTATTTAATTCTTCTTCTGTTTCTTTCAAATGGGCATCGATCACTTCCGGTGGTAAGATGCCTTCACTGAATTGATCCGGATCCGGTAATGTTGGTAGTTCGCATTCGAGTAATAAATCGACCATTTCTAATTGTTTTGGCGTTTGAACTGAAACATAAAACAAGAATTGGGAATGTGGGTTGGTCAAATTCAATTTAACCCAAATTTTGGAAATATGAGTTGGTCAACTCGGATAATGACAGTTATAATAACCAAACTGTTGGCAATACTGTCGTGGGTCAACAATGGTGCCAACTTAATTTCGGTAACCATGGCCGACTTACAAGCAGTTGTGGTCATTGTTAAATGTACGTATTTTTGGGGTTGTGGCGGTTGTTCCATATATTCGAGATAATAGATCCCGCCTAAAATTCGATATTTGCGCAAATTAATCACATCATCCGATTCTAATTCGATTGAGAAATCCAATTTTTCGAAATTTTTGTCGCCAATTTCCAAATATTCGTCGATCGGTTCGATCCCCTCGTCTTCATTGTACGGAAATGTCGGCATAATTTTCAATTTTTCATTCCACTCATATTTCACATACTCAAACAGGTTTTTATCGTCGAAATTCTGCTTGAATTCCTGTCGAATTGTCGGACATGTGTCGCTCAAATGATCGTATCTTAAATACATCGCCCGGATGGCTTTGTTCGTGAATTCGAAACCTTCCGGAAATTCCACCGACAATTTCAAATTTGGAAAATTGATAATCTGTCTCTCTCTCATCAATTGTTGTAATTTCCGTAAATTCGGCAACGATGTCGGTTGATTAATTTTCAACCACAAATGCACAATTAAATTCCCATCATTCTCATCGACGAATTGATATTCGGCAATATATAAATTCAATTGTTTGAAATATTTCTCAATATCGCGTAGACGATTATACGTGGCGACATTCAACATTTTCTGTTGTTGTTCGCGGAATAACTCCCGCAACCATAATAGATTTTTTATGAATTCCTCATCGTTATCGATCAATCGTTGCGAATTGATTCGATAATCCAACTCTTGTAGTAACTACAAAAATTTGGGGGAATTTAGTGATTTTTCCTGTGTAATATTGGTAGTGTTACATATAGGACGTCTTTAGTTCGCGCCACTACCTCCTCCATCATTGTTTCGGCCATTGCTTCGTCCCATAGGTGCAAATAACGGGTCATCATGTCGAATTTCACCGGATTCGGCAGTCTACCAACATTCACGTACAAATCCCACTAAAATTGAATTACAATCCGATTGGGGGCCTTGAATTCGGAACGTAGGTTGTAACTCAATGTACGATTAATTTCAAAAATGGCGGCAATCAAATGTCAACTAACCTATTGTAATTGCCGCACCCGGTATGAACTAATCTACAACCTACGTACCGGTAACCACAGCCGATATTAGAATTAAATCAAATTACGTCGACGTCTTCTGTGTATTTTCGATTTAAATCAATGTTGTAATTTTGGATTCTTCCAACAACTTCAAAACTCTCTTCCAGTTGTCGAATTCGTTCTTTCTGCTCGACTGTATCCTGTTTGGCCTGTTTGATTTTCTGTCTGAGTTCATTTTCCAACCGTATCCGTTCCAATTCGGCCTGTCTTAGCGCCTCCTGTTCGGCCTCCAGGGCTTGTTGTTTGGCCAATTCGGCGCGTTGTTTCTTCGTTAATTTCTACAATTTTTCCCATAGACACAAATTAATCGATTAATGATAACAATTGAACGAAAATTACCTTTCCTTTCTTCCCCTTTCCCGACATTTTCTTCTACAGAGGGATTAATAAATGGATTAATTAGGAAATGGGTTGGGAAATGGGTAATTGTACTTTGCCTGGCTTCTTTTTTGGTGGCATTTTCGGTTCGTTCTACTGGAAGTTTGTTTGATCGATTAGAAAGATAAGATTGACATCTGTTAAATACCACGCTATCTTGATTTCGTTTCCATATAACCAAAATATATTAATTATTAATCGATTTGTAATTAAATTTATAAACAATAGATTACAGGAATAACTAATTTAATT
>JACDRP010000297.1:0-72022 GCA_013841185.1 Hycleus phaleratus
TGTAATTTTTTGGTTGCATTTCTTCGGACCTCACCCTTAAGCTAATAGTTTAAGGCTGGAAATTCCGTTCTTCTTCGAAAAATGTGTCGAACCTTAAGTTATCTACCCTGTGCGATGTTGTCCATATTTACCACATGCGCTTTTTACACATTAGTTAAATTTAAGACGAGGTTATGGGGTTGTTTACAACAATAAGGTACCTAGAGTGCGCATCCCCTATACTTGTATAAGACCAATTTTGTCCTCATATGGGGAAATTTTGACATTCGGTCCTCACTCTTTCTAACTTATGAGTGTATCGTTCAATAGGGACCTCCTTTTCTCAAGCCTTGATCAATCATGGCTCGAGAAAAGGAAGACGATATGTAGGTGTCGTTTCTGTTGAAACGACACCAACATATAAATTATTTAATTAATTAAAATAAATAAAATAATTTAATAATTAAAATAAAATTCTCTCAATTTATTTCATTTAAATATTTTTTATTATTATTTCTTATTATAATAATTTATTATTTAATTAAATTAATGTAATAAGTTAATTAAATTAATTTTGCCAAAAACTTTACTAACAATTTTCAAAAACCAATCCATTGACTGTTAATAAAAATATTTAGGATCAGATGGGAATATTACCGAAAACATGTAATCCTGTTGATAACTTTGAGATTGCAATTCAATTGTATATTTATATAAGATTTTTATTTTGAAAATAAGTCTTATTTTAATTATCAGTAACAGTAATTAATAAATTGATGACTTTTTCATCGACATAACCATTGTTATATTGAAATTTACTATAATAATATTAATTAGATATATTATTATGATAATATTATAATAATACTAGCTGGCCCGGCAAACGTTGTTCTGCCGTATAAATTATTTCTTGTGAATATTTTGGTTGATAAATAAAAAATAACGAAAGAATCGTAAGTTTTTGTGGATATCAACTATGACAGTAACAGGAAAGAAGCACCTTAGACTATGACCGCCGGTAATTTTTTTATTCTAAAGTAAGAGATGAAACAAAGGAAAGCAATATTAATTTTGAAGAGCAATTGAATGTACTATATTTTTTGTCAGTCCCTCTCTAGCCAACACAAATAAGTTCGATGGTTTGCCCACGCGAGAACATGCCACGTATAACTGCCCGTGTGAAAAACATGCTGTGCTCAAATCTAAGCCGCAAACAGACATCGTTTGTCCTTGCGACTTATTTATTGTCATTGCAAATGTCAATCTAATAGGAAATTGAACGCGTTTGAATTCAATTGGCACTTCTGTAGGGATCATTGGGATTCGTGGTAGCAAAACATTTTCGGCTTGGAATTTGCCATTCAGAATTGTGGCTTCGATAATGTTTTTCATCAGTTTTTTAATGACCAATCGTGTGCCATTGCACAGCCGTGGTGTGTTAAAATTTCGAAGTAAAATAATAGGAGATCCGAGTTTCAGTCGTAGAAGGTGTGGTGGCATGCCTGGCAAATCCAGTGAGTTCAAAAACTCTGTTGAATAATTGACAGCTTCGTTGGCATTGCATATTGTAACGATCGATTTGTATGATATCAATTCGCCTGGCAACGACTGCTGTATCTTGAAGTTTAAATCGTCGACGTCCACATTTTTTGCTGCCAAAATGGCTCTTTCTGCCAGCCACGTATGATTTATGTATTGTGTGCGTACGTTGGGAAATATGCGGTCAATGAGATCATTTTGCGAATCAACAATTGTACAGAAATTATTGGGTAATTTTATGCATCCAGTATTTTCATAGGCAGCAACTTATCCATCGCCGATATCTAATATCTGTTTTGAGAATGTGTCAGCGGATGGTTCTTGTAGCATTTGGACGCCCATATTTATTTTTAGGTGGAGTTTTTCAACATTATGCCACAGGTATGATGATTTCAAGCAAGCGTTGATCTCATCAGCGTACGTTGAACGTGGAATGACGGGAAGTATTTGTCTGAAATCACCTGTAAGGAGTAACAGAGTGCCGCCAAATAGTTTGTCGTTGTTATTTATATCTTTGAGTGTTCTGTTTAACGCCTCAAGAGAATGTTTGTGTGCCATAGTGCATTCATCCCAGATGATAATTTTGCATTGTTTCAGCACTGTTGCCATGGACGTTTGTTTTTTTATATTGCACACTGCGTCTGGGTTACTTTGAATATTCAGTGGCAGCTTAAATGCTGAATGCGCTATTCTGCCTCCGTCCAATAAAGTTGCTGCAATGCCAGATGATGCAACGGCCAATGCGATGCCATTATTTGAACGTACTTCGGCAAGAATTAGCGAAATGAGAAACGTTTTGCCAGTTCCATCTGGTGCATCCAAAAAAAGAATCCACCTTGTCCCGCTGAAACTGCCAGCATAATGCGGTCGTAAATGATTTTTTATTCATGATTCATTAGTGAAACATTGCGAGTAACAATTGCTGCCATTTCTGCAATATCGTACTGTAGTTCACGATTTATTTCGGTGTCCATTAAATCAGATGCACTTCGATTAGGCGAAGTCATACCGAAGTGACTAAGTTGTACATTAGCAATAACAACGCAAAGATCTTCGATCGCAATCAATGCTTCATTGTACATAGCGTCGTTGAAAGTAATCGTTAGCTCGTTGCACCTTATACGAATTCGATGCAATATATCGTCAGTCATTGAATCTTTGTGCTTATCGCACAACGGGGCTGCTGGTCCCGGGAAACATGTAGTCAGTACTATAGCGAATAGTAAACGAATTTGTATTGCTGTACAGCCCAATGCTGCTTCAGCAAGCATTTCGTCCCAGTGATTGTCGTCTTCGAGCAAGCCGAGTACAAGGCATGCATCTTCATATGTTGTATACTGTTGTCCATTTACTTTGCGTATATCTTGAAATGACAACGGGCCGGAAACATTAACCAACAACAGTCGCAGATAGAAGCATGCAGTCTGCCTTGGACTGACTGTATATACTCGTCCCAAAGTGTTTGTTTTGAATAAGCCAGGACACGTATCAACTGGTGTGCCTTGCTTGCGGGGCATCCATTTTTTTGTTTGATTCCATGTGAAATATCGTGGTACTTCAGAATAGAGTAGTGTTCGGGCAAAGGCACCAAAAGTATCCGCATGATTACACAATTCGAAAAATTCGGTGAGTGTAATTTTTGGTGGATTTATGACACGCTCAATTGCTGTCTTGTCGCTGAAAAATACGCGCTGTCCGTTTTCAAGATGGACGGCTAAATGTATAACTGCTGGGTCTCGTTCATAAATTGCGAAACCCAAAATACGCCAGACAGCTTCATTAGAGCTGATGTACCGGCCAATTTGGTAGCGCATTATTTCATCATTGTCATTCACTTCGATATTTTGAATTTGAAACACAGCCATATCGTTGCTTTTATTCACATACTTGCAAATATATTTGAAGCTCTTAACCGAACTGCAGAATTCAACATTAATATGAGCATTGAATGTTTTGCTCAGCAGAGGCGAGTATGGTATCACCCAGCAATTATCAATGTCAATGTCTGCGTTGTTGATATGCAGCGTTAATGGCTGTCCTGCATTATCAGTATTTCTTCGACAATATATTGGATATCCGTCGACATTTGTGATCGTGTCGTTGGTGAAACTTTTAGGAAAACGCTTTGTTTATTAAAGATTTCAATTTTTGTTTAAACACACGTGCTGTAATGTCATGACGATGTATTGCATTTTCCGCCTGCCATGCAAAGCGATAAACGATTTAAAGCACCGCATGGGCCATGAATCATGTTTGTAGTAACAATATCGAATAATAGTTGATCAGTGGACGGGTCTGGAATTTCCGCGGAAATTACACTACCTATTTGCTCAGGACGTATTTTGTCGACTAACCAAATCAAAATGTGAACATGAGGTAATCCTCGCTTTTGCCATTCAACAGAATACATCCAGCAACGCGTGGGACCGGATACATGTAATTTTGTAATGAAGTTTATTAAAGATTTCAATTTGTGTTTAAACACACGTGCTGTAATGTCATGACGATGTATTGCATTTTGGCCTGGCAATAGTAAAGAGGTAATCTCTTGCCACTTTGGATTACACGTGAACGTGATACATAAACACGGTCGTCCGTACTCGCGCACGAAAGTCATCCCGTATGTATTCTTGCATATGACGTGGACTGCCTACGTACGATGATGGTAGAATGATAGAATTACCAATTTCAGCGGTGTCAGCGTCGTTCGTGATAGCGTCTCTCAAGTGAATATCCTCTTCCACACGCAGCTTTTGTTGATTATGTCGTAGGAATTGCAGTCGTTCGTTCTCTACCTTTACGTACATGTCGACCATGAATTGTTGGCACAGCTCACGACATCGCAGAATGACGTTGTCTTTACCGCGGCTAATCATCATTAGATACGCATAAAAATCCATTGAGCTCACTTTTTTGATTGTTTCGGCTCCTGTAACAACATATTCATAAATTCAAAATAAGCAATATATAATGTTCATAATGAATGAATTACCTGTTACGAGATCTCGTTGTTTAATGTTTATGCAATATCCGTCTTGTCCCTTCCAAAAAATTAGCGGATATTGAAGAGCGTCGTATGAACGATGTGTATCGGCGATAAAGTCCAGATTATTGTTTCTTTTTCGAATCACGATTTCTCGCTTCCATGTGCGGTCGCCAACGATGATTCCCGCAACGTCGTCAGCAACAGGCGCATTGAATCTACGCACGTGTTCTCCTGCTGGTGTTTTATCTGGGTTGATGATAATAGCGTGATTGTCACTTTGCAATTCGTGCATATGAGATTTGAAGAATTTCAATAATTCATTGTGATTATTCCATAGGGCGTCCAGTTCGCCAACGATGCGCCTGGCATTAGGTGAATTGAGGTTATTGTAGCCGCAACGTGCATCCACACGACTGATGTCCTCACCGCCCATAAAGTAGATTTGTAAAAATGTATGTGGTTCGTTTGGCATTGGCAGCAATGAACCTAATTTGTGGTACACTTGGCCTTTGATTTTAAACGTTAAATTGAATTGTTGACCATTTGCCGAAGTATTGTGAACTATTTCTGTTGCTCCGAACGAAGTCATTTGGAAGCATGAATTGCATGCGCGAATGGATTTCAGGAACAGGTTTGAATCCGGATCCGTGCCGATGAGCAAGCCGTCCAATGGTTCTGGAGGTGTCTCAATTTCTGGTAGCTGCACTTTTCCTGATGCGCAACACATTCCGGCTGACTCATATTTGAAATTGAGAGCATGACAATGGGGACATTCTTTGTCCATTGCACCAATTAACACTTTTGGATGATTGGAGTATTCAATATCTGGCTCGTACTCGAATGCGAAACAAAGAAACGAAGCGGATGTAAATGCTCGATGTATTTGTTTACGTTGTTAGTCATTTGCTCTACGTGTGTCAATTATGAACCTGCGCGATTGTCTCCGTTCCAATTGTCGTTGTGCATTTCGTTCAGCTCGTTCCTTTTGTGACTGAGATGCACGCAATTGCGACATGCTAACACGTACACTTTCGTTATTTTGTTGGATTTGTTCCTCTGTTCTTTCTGGTCTTATATTTCGCGTGTTTGTTGCTCTATTCGCTCTACGGCCCAAATCCACTCCCTTGCGTCTTGCTGGCATTGTTCGATGTAATTCATACACACAAATAGACAAAATTGTTGCCCTTACTGATGAAAAACGTTATACCGATAATGTATTTGTTCCTTTTGTATTTTAACAAACTTTTTACAATCATAAATTAAAATTAATTACAATTAATTAAATGGAAAATGAAATTTATTAAATACGATTAATTTGCAGAAACGCTAAGTTGATTGTAAAAAATTCAACAATAAATGTATCTATGGTAACCAAATTAAAAACTGCGCTACTATTTGTCTGTTAGTTAGTGCAAGACCTGCTTACAAAAATAATAAAATCTNTTACAAAATTACCGAAGGCGTGATTTCAATCATCAAAAAAAAAGGTTTGACAACATTGCAAACGAGAAAGGTGGTCGCTCCAGATATATGATAAAGCAGTATGTAATTATGATAAGGCCCCCTATCCGGTAGTAGATGAAGTAAGCCATTCATAACAACAACAATAATTTGTTTTTCATAAATTTCCCGAAAACTAACAATGCGATCCGAAAATATCATAATTGGAAAGTGCTTTTAATTTTGTACTTGCTGTGTGAAATTCATTTAAAAATAAACAATATTGGCAAAGTTATGAACGAAAATATAAAAAAAACATGTTTCCGGTTTTTCTTTTGTAACTCTGGACTGCGCTCGAATTTCCAAAAACCCGATAATTCACGACAACAACGAAGAAATGCTCTTTCAAATGCCGTTTAGATCATCAAAATCCATTGGACAATGCACAAAATTTTGCCTTCCCACTAATGTATCCCCTTAAAAAAAACTGTCGTATTTTCTGAAAGCTTGAACTTGGAAGAATAACAAGTTTAGAAAATCCAAGTAATTTTCACAAAAGTTCCACCTTTTTGCTTAAATAAAAAAAAAAATTGTAAAAGCTAAATGTGTATAAGTATGTGGCGTTTGGGCAACCCTACTCAATTTAGCTATCACTCAGCTTAAAATGCTCTGTCAAAAGAGCCTAAGCGCTTGATTTTTGAGTGCAAAATAAAATATTAATCCTTTGTTCAAGATTGCAATTTTTCTAAAAAATAATCAAAAACTCTACTTACATGCTTGCAATCGTTGCTTGTAATCGTGGCCATCGTTTCGGAAACGTCGCATCTTAATTGGTAATCTAGATTTCCGCTGAAAGATTGCATTTTTGGTTGGTCTGTCATCAATTTCGAGTTGTAACCACCAAAAATGCCCTAAAATGATATTAAAGAATGTCAAATGTAATGGAACACGAACTAAGCTAAGACCTTACACTTCAACTTCGAGATGAAATAGCCTGTTTCTTCTCTTTCTTCGGTCATGTTATTTCAATGTTGTGGATCGATTCTCACTGATCCTAATCACGAGCCGCCACTGAAACAATCAGATATCAATTATTATTATTATTGTTATTCTGATAAGAAACATGCACGTATTCGTTTTATTTATAAAAATAAGATAAGACATTCTGTATATTTAAATTGATATATCGAGCTTGACGCCATCTATTAACTAATAGCTTTACTTACACGACATCTTTACAATTTCACATGGTTCGAATCCCGACTAATTGAACTTCATCTGAAATTAATTTGAAAAATTGACATATTAATACAATTATAACAAAAAATAAGGTATATAATCGATATAGTAATGGAATATTTGATATAATTTCTATCT
The DNA here is from genome assembly GCA_013841185.1 of Hycleus phaleratus. Lineage (NCBI taxonomy): Eukaryota > Metazoa > Arthropoda > Insecta > Coleoptera > Meloidae > Hycleus > Hycleus phaleratus. The sequence continues at coordinate 7,322 of JACDRP010000297.1, forward strand.
TATTTCGAATATCAAGTGTGATAAAAATGCACATTTATGGGTAGATTTCAAAATCAAAATGAGACTGCAGCGTCTCCTACTATCGAGTAGTGGTACTAATTCGTTGTAATTTCACATGGTGGAAATCCTAACTAGCCTCATTGATTTGATTTTCCCAAAAAATGTTTTTATTTATTAAAGAATTAAATAACAATAACAAAAATAATATAGCGTGCCCCAAGGTTGCACGCATCCACAATTGCATTACAATTTTGATTAGAATCGTCACGTATCTAAAATTATCATCGAAAATATTTCGAAATTTGTATACCAAATTCATTAAATCAATCGTTTATATTTAACTTGAAATACCGAAATAATATTCCATTCCACTTTCACGAAATACAGGAATAAAACCACAAAAACATCGTTTTGGTGGTTTGTTTTCTCTCCACGTCTCCATTCGTTCTCCAATACGTTTGCCCTTCTCCCACCCTCCTAAAAAATACAACATACTATTCTACCTGAAGTTTGTGCCTGTGGTTTATCAACAGCAGTGTCGATTTTCGAGTTATTCCGGAAAATTATTTGATTTTTGTGGGAAAGATGCGACCGTTACGTTTATTATTACGCCAATTTGATTCCACAACAACGAGACCGGCATTTGGAATACGACCACGTGATATTGTCACAAATCCGATAAGAAATTTCTCCATTTCATCAAGTAGTAGAATGCGTTTTGTGCAATACCAGTTGAAAACCGGTGGACCGATACAATTGGGGGCGCAAATCGCCCCCACGGGTGACATTTTCGATTTGAGCGCCGTCGATTCGTCCATACCGAATAAATTGGTGAAATTTTTAGAAAATGGCAATGAGATGTACGAGAAGGCGAAAAGGTGATTTCAATTATGCAAATTCATTACCTATTTTGTTGAAATATTACGAAATTTATTGTTTGATAATTGTAGAATTGTGGCATCTGGCAATTCGGTTACTTCTATTGGCAAAGTCAAACTTCTATCGCCGATCATCAAGCCGGATAAAGTTGCTTGTGTCGGTTTAAATTACAGCGGACATTGCGACGAACAGAACATTCCCTATCCGAAAGAGCCGATGATTTTCAATAAATTCCCATCTTGCATTATCGGGCCTCACGATAACATCGAACTACCGCCTATTAGTAACGTAAATTCGTTTAAATTCACTGTAATTCGCCTAAAATTGACAACAATCGATTGATTTTCCAGCAAGTCGATTGGGAGGTAGAATTGGCGGTGATTATCGGTAGAAAAGCAAAAGCCATCCGTCAGGATCAAGCCAACGATTATATTTTCGGTTATACGGTAGCTCAGGATATTAGTGCGCGCGATTGGCAGAAACAACGCAATAACGGCCAATTTCTCTTAGGTAAATCCATGGATACGTTCTGTCCATTAGGGCCGTTGGTTATAACGAAACATAAAATCGATCCCAACAATCTATCGATCAAATCATGGGTGAATGGCGAGCTAAAACAGAACGGTAACACTTCCGAAATGGTATTTAAAGTCGATTTTCTCGTCTCCTATCTATCACAGTAGGTCAACTAAAATACAACGATAATTATCAATAATTGCGGATTATTTTAGGATTGTAACGCTGTATCCTGGCGACGTTATCTTGACCGGTACCCCATCAGGCGTGGGTATGCACAGAAACCCGCCGGAATTCCTCAAAAAAGGCGACATTCTCGAGAGCGAGATTGAAGGTATCGGTCGATTAAGAAACCAAATTGTTTAAATAACCGAACAACTTTTATATGCAATAAAATTTACACGAATCATTTGAATTTGTCTTGTTGTTCCGGTGTTGGATAGAATTCCTTCGGTTTTGTTGCGGTAAATACGAATTCTTCTCGTTTATGGTAGGGATTGTACGGATCTTCGACCCAATATTTCGGTTTGCGCCAATATTCGCCGACCATTTTATCCAACAGATAACTTTGGGTGGCGTTACAGAAGACGTGCTGGCGTAGACGTCGTTTACGCGCCGCACTCTTCTTCCAGATTTTCTTGTGTCGGCCGCATTTCGTCCGAATCCAACCGCCCCAATTCAAACGATAGAAACGACGCAATACCGCTTTAACCGATTTGCGTTTACCCTTCCTGTATGAGTACTTTATTAGCGTTCTCGATTGGACATTATTGACGATTTCTGTAAATTTCGGATTTGTTAATAAACTCTTCGGTTGTGTTTCTAGGTTAGGTTGTAAAATTGAGAAATTCGTCAACTGTATCTGTTGCGTTAACACATTCGATTTGATGATGTTACAATTCGTTAATTTCGGTGTTTTTCGGAGGATTTGTTGTGGAATTAAACGAGAAGTTGTAAATAAAATTCGCAACATTATCACCGCTATTTTACACCATTACTTCATCACTTTACGGTTGGTAGAATTGTAAACAAATAACAGACTAGTGTAAGTTAGAGTGAGACAACAATGTAAGGATCTAGGGAATTTCGAGTATAACCAACCTCTAACCTCAAAATTTTCAATGTTCATAAAACCGATGTTTTCGGATTCAACAATCCTATAAAATTAGAACAATTAAGTAATTATTAAAATTTATTATAACGAATAAATCCAGTGCTTGATTATTGGAAAATAATACTCGAAATCAAAAATTTTAGACTCACAGTTGGTAGGATTACATAATAACAATTGAAATCTACAAGTTAGAGCGAGACGACAATATAAGAATCTAGGGAAATTCGTGTATATCCAACCATTAACCTCTAAATCTTTTGATACCAGTAATTGTTGTAAAATTAAAGAATTTTTCGTATATTTTGTGTAAAAATTGTGTTAAAATCGGTATAATTCCAAATAAAATTGTTAATTAATCGAATAATTCGTTGGATTTTAGAGGAATTTATTGATGTTGTGCGGAAAAATTGAGTGATGACTGTGCCGTCAAATTGAGGACTTTCGTTCGGTTTTTGGGCTAGATTTCAGTGGATAATTAGCGGAAATTAATTAATTTTATCAATTGGAACAATGATGTTGAGAATCTTTGGCAAGTTGCACTCCAAAAATCTACAATGGGTAATTTTATTTTTAATTAAATCAAATTATAAATTACATAATTGTGTCACCTATGATGTCAATATTTTTTTTTAAATTACAATCAAATATTAAAATAAATGCCGGAATTATGTAATCGATTTTGCGATATTTAGTGGCATAATTGTTTGATTTTCCCCAATATTGGTTAATTTCCTGTTTGTTGTTTTATAGAGAATCGGTCACGTGTTCGATTTCAAATCAGTCCGTTATCAGAGCAGTAAATCGAGTAAATCAAGTGGTATTCCAGCAACTGCATTGTTAACATTTGGTACTGTAACATTAGCAACTGGTGCTACATTAGCTTACGCAAAATATGATCCGAACTTTCGAGAAACCCTAGTCAAAACTGTACCATATTCAAACGATATTATAAAATTCGTATTTCAAGAGGATTCATCAGTATCGATTGATAGCATTTCCGAGAATATTAAATCGAAAATTTTCGGCGATGATAGCAGTAGTAGTAGCAAAACTAGTAGTGTTAAACCAAAACGTCCAGAACCTGTACAACAAGAAAAAGTTGTTGAAAAGAAGACTAAAGGTAGATTAATGTTTAAAACTAGACTAATTTGTGCGACTAACATTCTATAATTTAGCACCCTTAAAAACGAAAATTGAGAAAGAAGAAGTGAAGAAAGCTGAGGAAATTAAAGTAGAAGCCCCACCGAAAGACAAACCAACCAATGGTAGTTTATTGCTTCTTCAATACAAAAAGTCCAACAAAAGCGGTGCTTTTAATCCGACAGCCTTTTGATGCGACTAAAACATTAATACCCGAGTACCTGAACGAAACTTATCTCAATACTAGAATTTGCCAATAAAATTCTACAATTCTTGTAGATAACTTTCGTAAAGGTACAAATTGTTTTCAATTGAATTTTCTAATCGTGTACAGTTTCAGTCAACGAAACGAAACAACCGACTTCAGTCACCGAGACGAAGAAACCGATTGATAAACTGCCAGAAGTTCCCCTAACTGCCGATCTAATTGAATTAGAACGGCAAGCAACAAAAGCATCAAACGATGCTGTATTTGCCTTCAATAAAGCCATTGATAATTTAAAAAAATACAATAATGAAATTGGCCGAATAATTGACGATAATATAAATCAATTAAAACCGGAACAATTAGATATAATACGTACAAAAACACGTATTAAAAACGAATCAATTGAGGATGTTAAACAGAAAACAGATATAGCAATCGATAATATAAATAAATTAAAAGATTTATTAACGAAACCTGGATTAACTGAACAAATAAAGGAGAAAATCAGGAACGATTTGCAGAAATTACAAAATAATTTGAATGAGAAACAACAACAATACGAACGTGAGAAGAATTTATCGAATATAACCGATAAATATTGGGATAAAGTGGAGAAAGCTCGCCAACATTTCATAAACGAATTACAAATTCTATTTCCGACAGTCAATTTAAACGATAAACATTTAAAATTAGCCGAAGATCAATTGGATCTGTTTCTATTACATGCCTATTCAAATATTCTATTCTATCAGAAAGAATTAGCGAAATTAGAAACAATCGAACACCAAAAATTACAAGAAGCAATAGCTGCGGCTAAAGCGAATCTTGATAACAATCTGGGTAGTGAAATTCTAATGAATGCACAAATTTTTGAAGCTGTAGAGAAAGAAAAACGACAATTAGCCCAATCGTTTCAATTAAAAGTAAGATTATTGTTATTATAGAATTTATTTTAATAAAATTTCAAAATTTTAGTGTTTAGAATTGAAAAAGGAGGCTGAAATTAAATTACGCGAACAACTCAAACTCCAATCGCAATGTTTCACAGATCATTTAGACGAAGAAATCCACACTAAAGCAATGGAAATCGAACAGGAATTATCGAAGAAATTCGATGAACAATTAGACAATGAACGGATACGGTATAAAATGCAATTAGCGGCGTTAATTGGCCGTATAAAAGGCTTAGATGAATCGTTAAAAGGTTGTTCTATAATTGAATTAAATTTAATTTAATTGATTCGATTTTTAGCTCGTGTTGAATTCGATGAACAGGCGAAACAATCGCAAATTTTATGGAGTGCATGTCAGGCTTTATTGCGTGCTTTGAAAGCCGGATCTCCTGATAAATCATGGAAGGACGAATTGCGTCCATTAGGGGCGGAAATTGATGCTGTTGAAAAAGCAGCCGGTAATTATTCTTTTTATCCGTTTTTCAAATTAATTAAAATTAATTTTGTAGCACCAACTGATGAATTAGTTAAAGTTGTAATTAATGGCATTCCAAATGAGGCGAAGACACGTGGCGTTTATCCAGAGCATGCACTACGTGAACGTTTCATAAAAGTGGAAGAATTAGCACGTCGATTCGCTTTAATACCGGAAAATGGTGGTTCATTAACGTTGTATTTATTATCGTATTTACAATCGATATTGTTGATTAAATATCCAAGTTCAATACCAATAACGGAATTGAATGATGAAATTACTGATTTTACAGATTTGACAACTAATGAAGTTCTAGAAAGAGCCAGGTTTTTATCGATCGTTTGTGCACAATGCCCCACAAAATTCCCAACGAATTCGACATAATTCACAATTCAGTTTAGTTTAAAACAAACTTGTTTAAACCGCAAAAATTAAGCTTCAGTATCGTTTCAGGCGTGGAATTTTGTGTGGTTCTGTGCGTTGAAAAATTGGTTTGAATATTGTTGTTTTTTTTGTTGTTTACGTTTAGATATTGGTTGGATCGTGGTGATTTCACTCAAACATTAAAGTACATGAATTTACTAAAAGGGGCATCCAGATCAATAGCCGAACAATGGATGGACGAGACGCGGATCATGTTGGAGACACAGCAAGCGGCCGATACATTAATGGCACATGCTGCTTCTAGCGGTTATACAACCCTTTAAAAAAATTATTCTTATTATTTCAATAACAAAATCTAAATAGTAAACGTTAAAGTTTTGTTGATTAATTTATTAACGAAAAGAAAATGTTGATGAAACATAAAAATTGTGCTTTCTATTTTATTTTTTCAGTTCTGTACATTGCTGGTCCTGGAGAATTATAATAACGAATCAAAAAAACCAAATTAAAAATTTCTATTTATCCAGTTTTTAGAATTTCGCTCAATTCTTTCATATTCTTCTGAAAAGCCGTCATTATCTCTTGATTGCGCTTATCAACACCACCATCTGCATAATTGTTGTTTAATTTCCGTTGTAAATTCAACAGGATTTGTTTAAGCGATTTATAATTGAAATCATCCTGCAAATTTCAATACTGTAAGGAATTATAAAAATTCGCTAAATTTACCTCGTATTGTTGGAAATTCTGCCCATCTGGTGGTGACGGAAAACCGAAATTCTTTTGGAATAACAAAAGGAAAATCAACAGAATTAATATCGAGTTGATGCGGCACATTATCCGTAGTCTTCTGGAAATAAACCAAGGAACGAATGGGAGTTTTAGTAAATTTCCGCTGGTTTTTATTCAGGAAATTGTAAGTAAATAGTTCAGTATTTGTTAGTTTGGTTGATGGATTGATTGATAGGTTGACGATAACAACGAAAACAACAATTATTAATAAATATTTAAACGAAAATAATTGTCACCTCTTCTATTATTTTGTTTTGTATTCTTGTAATTCACTATTCAAAAGCTCGCCAATTACTGGAGCTTCAGCCGCCATCCGCACTCTATTTGTATCCGCGCCTCAAGCTTATCACTTGATTTTTATACCGGTATAGTTGTATTATAATGAATCAGTGCTTTTCACTATAGGGAAGCTTTCCCACTCTAATTGTTTGCTTGAAATCAAATCGCAAATCGGCAATTCAAATGCTTGTCAATAAACAACGGACATATGGTCGTGTAATTATTTTCCAGCGCCATATGGGTGCCGGCTGGATCGCGCCTTGTAATTATCCTGTAATGATAAAAAATTCCCGAAATTTTCGGAAATTCCACGGCTCCAAATTCGATTTTGATCGTTGATCCTTCGGAAACAATTTTCAATAATTTTCACAAAATTGTGCTTATCCTTGGTTTTGTTAGCCGGTCAGATTTTCTTATTTTATTTAATTCCTGTATTGTAAGTTCCTGAAATTTTAGCGAATTCCGGAAATTCGATTTCAAGTTTGGTTGGTCAAAAATTGGGCTTTTTCGAAAAATATTATTTTCAGTTAAATGTAATCTTATCAAATATTCTTTGTTGTGTTCAATTTTTTTAATCCACCTACTTTATTTGATTGTTAAATTTTCAACGAATCGATGACTAAAATCATGACAATTGTTTTGAATAATTTAATGATTCAACCCTACAGTTATTACACCCACTAGTTCAATCCAAATATAATCATGGACAGCAATATTGAAAACATACAAAAAGCCGAATTCATTATTTATTATAATTGTTATTCATCCTTTCGAGTATAAGTTACAATTATTCGATTAAATATTTGCATAAAAATCTATTTTCTGCCGTCTCGATACATCTTCTGCGTCTCCTCAGATCCAATAATGGCGTTACTAACTTCCGAATTTCGTTTAGTTTGCAACGGCAGACGGTAGGGCAGTATCGGAATTTCCGGTGTTGGCACGTACTCCTTCGGGGAACGCAACTGGGAGACGATCCAGCTGGCCAACTGGTGCGCCCCCGGGCCTGCAAACTTCCGAAAACACGCCATACCGCGGACTTCCGTTGAACTGCTGAATACTTACGTCCCTGTCGACGTAGCGGTAATCGGGCCCCGGAAACCCGTCGGCCACTTCCCACAGCAAAAGACCGGCGACTAGTAGGATTATCGGGCACCTGGAATTTTTCCAAAATTATTGAAATTTTTTGAGAATTTCCAGTCACCTCATGTTTCCGCTTGGAAGTCTCTGGTGGAACTGATGCGTTTCCAATCGGCTTTTTCTTAAATATCGCAACTTGGATCTGTTTTGGACACAATTTGATTAGATATGGGAGGATTGTTATATTTTTATTAGTATGGAAATGACGCCAATCACAGGAAATTTGACGGATTTTAATAGAAATTTTATTGTCTTATATAAAAATATTGTACAATTAAAATACAGGGATGTCCTCTTGGGGCTTGTCAACCAAATCGTCATCTAAACACAACAAGTACATGAAACTGAAATAGAGAGCTGGGGCGCTTAATAAATGCCACACATCGTGCGTGTCATAGAAATTCAACACGATACATTCTTGATTATATTGACGGGACTCCGCTGGTGTCACCTGCAGAGTTACAAAAAAACGATGTTTATCAATTTAAAACGATTGTTATGTAAATCCAACTAGTTCTGAAGCTGGCAGGTTAGATCTTGATAACCGACTTACCGTCCATAAAGTGGCGTAATTTAAGAAGAAGAACGCTGACGCTACCCACGTTACGATCATCAACAATCCGTAAACTTTAGCCTCGAAACAGATCCGTTCACGGTGTATTAACTAGAAATTTTATAAAATTATGATCGAATTCAATAAATTTCCGAATTTTGAACCTTCATGGCCGAGTAGAATACGGTGTGTAGTATAGCATTGGCCATCAATAAGCCCAAAAGGAACGTGCCAAAATCGGTGATGCCCGTATCGTAGAGGCATAGACCGGTAATCAAAATCGCATAATTAACGACATTTACCAAAAACAGCACAATAAATCGCGCTAAAACAATACGATTAGTTTAAGTTATTTCCAATTGGATTTGTTACATTTCCGTATGGGTATGAATGCCTTTTTTCTGGGACTTTCGTCGATTATTTCCTTTTTAAAATTGCGTAAACCTTCGAAAATATAGCTGAGGAAGTAGATTTTAAACGAGATGTACGTACTGAGACACCAGTATGAAACAGCAAAGAAGATCCAAACGCCCAAAGTTCCATTCAAGATTCCGATCATAGCTGCGGATTGTCAAAATATCGGATCTGTTCGAAATTGGACCCGAAACTTACCTAGAAATATCGCAATTCCGAGAACGGTGAACGTAGCGTATGCGGTAGCGTTTATATCGGGGTGTCGATTTTGGTACAGTTTCACCATGCATAAAACGGCCATAACATACATGAAACTAGTATCTGAAATTTATTGATTCGTCTATAAGACTATACGATGGGTTTTAGGGGATTTACCGAATTGATAATTCGATTGACTTGGACAGATATGGTAGCATGCGGATAGTAGGCCTTCGATAATCAGAGCGATACCCATAGCGTAATACATGCCGTAATGGACAGGAATCCCTAAACCCTAATCAAAAGCGAATAAAATCGTGGTAATCGATTCGATTTTGTGCCAACTTACCGCTCGATCTTTGACGATAGCGTGGCGATGGAGGCTAACAATGAGGAATAGAATCCCGATGAAAACATAGCCGATATTTGAGTAGATGTGATTGAAATCGCTCGCACCGAACGCCGGGTGGGCGCACAAAAAATTATAATAACACATATCCTCATTGCCGGTTTGATTAACAATCCTCTGATATGTTATCACTAATTGTACAACTGGAATACTATAAAATACGGCAATACTTAAAACATGCCATAGATAATTAAACGATCTACGTTTATCTGTTTCCGGATATTGTGCCAACATCTTCACTGGTATTTTCTTCGAGCGTAATAATCTATCGATTTGTTCTTGACCGGGTGGGCATAGTGAATCGGCTGGTAAATCGCCTAAATCAGCCGAATCTAATCGTCGAATTTTTGCCATACTGCCCCATCTTGTAAACGCACACACCATAACCAAAGCGACAATATAAAAACTCGCAATTACTGCCAAAGTTATCCAAGCAGCTTCACCATAATCACTAGCATTAATCCCTTTTTCTATCATAAAGGTCACCACCGATGTACGATTCGTATAGCGGATAACCGTTGATCGTGAATTCGGTAAAATTGATGAATCTTGGGAACAATCGTAATTATCACCCTTTGGGACGAACACCAAAAAGAAACCCGACGGGAAACTTTGTCTCTATAATAATTTACGATTCAACAACAGAAAATTTGGTGTTTTAATATTATCAATACCTCAATATTAAGAGCACCTTTACGATTGATTGTCTGGTATTCGCCTTCGTAAGTAATGTCTTTATCTGAATCGAAGACTGGACACTGAAATTTATTGGAATAATTAGACTTGAGACGAGTTGTGGGACACAAGTTTCGAAAACAAGCCGATTGCGGGCAAAGTTTACGGTTGTATTCTCTAACTTGTTGAAAATTCGTTACTACGACAACGCTGAAGATCGACAGAGCTACTGTTTCACTCTTAATTCTTTTATGTGTACAATTGGAGAAAGATAACAGAAGAAATATTGTTGTTATGGTAATGAATCACCAAAAAATTATAGAATACAACTCTAAGTTGTTTGTATCGCAGGTCTAGGATTTTTTGCAAGTACCAACAGTCGTAATCTTCAAAAAAGAAATCCTTAGTTGAACAAACAATCCAAAAACTCTTCGAAATATTGCAACAACACACGAAGATTGATGTTGATCAAATTTGGATTGTTAAGGTTAGAAAATTGAAGTACCAACCAAAAATTGGGTTGGTAGCGAAATTCCCCAACTGCTGCTGGTAATTTATCTAATCTTGCAATTCAAAGTTTGATTAATGTCAGTCTTATTCGAGTACTTCTGTGGTACTGTTGTTGCAATATATTCAAGAATTTGTTGATTTGTACTATTTGGGGATTATAGATTGAAATATGTTGTTTTATACAAAATATCCAAAAGAATTGGAATAACTTTTTTTGAAATTGAGATTTTGGTGTTAGAAATATAACTAAACAATAACTTGGGATTATCTCAATGAGCGTTTTAAATCAAAAATTTGTAATATTTTTGTGGCTCTGTCTTGATTTGAATTCTTCGAAGAATTACGCAGTTTCGTAGTTTGGGGGAGTAAAATTTGAAAAAATAGCAAAAATCAGTTGCTTAACGGCAGTTTAGCTAAAATTTTGCCATAGCTTTCAAACTTTGTACAGAATCCGAATATTTAGAGACCTTTGGAGCCAATTCAAAACACTTAACTCAATATTTGGCTAATAAAACAAGTTTCTCAAAAGTAAAGGTCCAGATCAAGGTAAAGACTTGTATCAAATTCTATCTCGATCAACTTTTGACAGAATCCCCGCATTATTGTTTCTGATTAAATTTTGGCAAATTTTCGGCAACTACTCAGTAACTTATATTCAGTCTTATTCTCTAACTTCCATCTCACTTCGGACAATTCAAAAGGAGCAAGTGAAGTATCAAATGGTCTCTAGCGTTGTCAAGGTAACGAATCGCCAGAAAGTTAGAGAATACGACTCGTAGCTCAGAGTCCTTATAGAAGCTACCGAATGGTAGTATCAAATTATAAGCTAACAAAATTAGAGATGAAGACCAAGGCTTGTTTAGAATATCCTCAATCGATTTATATTGATTAGAATAAACAAAACAGGTAAAAATTCGACACAAAAACACAGAAACCCAACCCAGATTACATATCGGAAAAATAAATAAATGAACTAATTGTTAAAATAAAAATAAATCAGTAGGATGGAAATAATAAAAAATAAAGCAACGGGTTTAAAGAATTCCAAAAAAAGAACGATAAAATTAATTGTGGTTGACTAAAAAATGATAAACAAGTCGCGATTAAAATCGGTAAAAAAAATTCAGTTAAAATATCGATCCCACAACTCGATAATTGTCATAAAAAAAATCCATACCAAACTGTCTTGAATGGAGACTGTCAAGCACACATCATCGTTCGAATCGATTTCCACAAGGACTGTGTCGGTTTTATTATCCGGGAATTTATAATAAACATAACGTGTTTCACTCGGCGAAACGGCTAATGAATAATTAACATTTGTTGAAACATAAAAGTCAGTTTCTGGAACAATTTCAATGTAAACATTCAACATTCTCAATGAAGACGTCGAAACGGCCACAATAAAATCTTGTTGGATTAATTTGAATTTCAGTTGATTGAAATCTAACAATCAATCAATAATTAAAATAAATCGCTTAATATTCGATTGTAGCTTACAATTTTTCGGTTTCTTCGTGATAACGTCCATATAATCGTGGCATAGAGTACGTGAAGTATTGACAAAGTACAATTTTTGATCAGCCTGACTCGTATCGACCGTCAATGGTATTTCCCATGATAGTACCTGCCGTTCCTGTCGTACGACTATCAAGACAGGATTGAAAATCCATGCATCAGGACTTGAGGCTTTAATTCGGTATGGATAGATGGAATTCGTCGGTGGGAACACCAGAACGTATTCGATTGATTTGTTCAATTGTAGATGTTGTACCGTTGAAAAATTCCCGTCCAATTCGATTATATTCAATTGTTTGCCATTAATTCCGCTTGTTATCACAATTAATATCACAAATATGGAAATGTTTAAATAGCACAATCGCGATGAATATCGACGATGATAATTAATCGTCGACATTGTTATAGTTTTTGTACGCGACTGAGGGGAAAATAGTTGAAAGTCGCGAGATTGTGGTCAATATTGTACTTATCTTATCAATTATTTACAATGAAAACTTGACATTTTACGAAATATTCTATTAAATTAGATAATTAAATAAAGGGTGATTCACACAGTAAAATACCTTGCCCCATTATATTGAATCAATATGCTAATTAAATATGGATATTTATTAAATAGAGTATCCGATTATTTTATTTGTTTATTGATGGTATTTTTCGGTAGGAAGGGTGTGGTGGATTTTTTTGATTCAAGGTTGTTGTGTCAAATACCTTCGTCTTGAAAAAATCGACGTTTTATTGTCAGTTCTATAGAAAGATTAAAATCGATCCAATATTAACCTTTGCCTTGATAACGCATCTTGAGATAAATGCAATTGAACGGTGATTTTTAGCAAAATTTGCGAATTTAGCTTGAAAATTGGCCTCTTATCAAAACATCACTAGAATTAATTAGAAATTAATAATTTGAAATTAAAAATTAGTTCAGTAGCGAATTCGGTAAGAAAATCCAACTCAAAAATGTTTAACTGTGTCTTTTTACAGCTGAAAATCCAATTACAATCGGCTAAATATCTCCCATTTTACGGTTCAATAAAAAATTGTAATTGCAGTCTGGCTCAAAAATCGTATTTTTCTTCAAATATTTGATCTATGGGTCACGAGAACGTGTTCCAATAACAAATTCGGCAGACAAACTGATAATTTACGACAAAAATTCAATAGAAAAGCGACATTATCGCTTTTTATCAGCTCAAAAATTGACTAAAACCAACGAAATTTCTTCCACTTGATAATTTAACTAAATCCCGGGAAACTATCTGAAAATTTTAATTGAAAATCGAAAATCTCGGTGTGTTTTAAATAGAATTCTCTAAAAAATATGGAAAGCAAAGAATCAGTCCAAAAATCCGTAAATCCTCACTTTCTGGCAAATCTGAAGGTGAACATTTCTGAAACCGAAAATCTCTTCTAAAATTGCCCAAAAACAACCCAAGGCATAATTTGCCGAAAAATTGCAATTTTATAATCGACCAAGTGTCGAAATAGCCTCCCCTATGGGGGCCTCAAGCCTTAAACCGCTTCTGAGCGATTTATTAATTTCATATTTGATGATATTTCTAAAGAAATATGCTATTTGAAGGGCTACCCCTTGATTGCATATCAAGAGATCAGAACAATTAATTTTGCCAAATTAGTTAGAAATGTTTTGATTTCAGTTCGCAAATTCGCTAGGAAAACTTCTGATTCACGAAAAAAATTAGCTCTAATCAAGTCTTTTTGTAACTCAAAAATCAACTAGAATTGAGTAAATCTTGCCCTCCTCACGATTTTAATTAAAAATTGGGAATTTAGCTCAAATTCGCTAAAAGTCAACGATTTAGAAGTTTTCAAAATTTAAACTATGCGCTTCCAAAATTGCCTAAAATGCCTGAATCTCGTCCTTTTGACAATTTTAAAGCACAATTTGCCGAAAAATTGGTAGTTTAGAACGATTAAGTGTCCAAATAGCCTCCTATGGAGGCCCCTGACTTGGTCCGTGCCTTGAACCGTTCCTAAATTTTTTCACCTTTACACTTAAATGCATTACGTGCTCATCATTTTTCGATAATTTCCTAATTTATTAACCATATAAACCTTTTATTTGAGAAGATTTATTAGCTTTTAAGACGCACCATAAAAAAATAATTTACATCAATCGATTTACTAACACTTACAGGTTATTGATTCTAACTGTTTCCAATTAGAAACGAAACTTGTTCTCAAAAATTTTGATTTATACGAAATTGTAATCGATAATGTTAAACAACTTTTTCGGAAAATTGAATTTTTTTAATATTTCGCAAACTCTCCATTTGTTGCGTTGTATTTGAAACAAACACATGGATAATTGATAAGCCTTATCAAGTTTCCCAGTATTTCTATTTTGGGAATCAATTTTTGACCGAATATTGTTGAAATTTCACTTTTCCCAACTCCATTATCGGATACAATTATTTAATCAATCAATTAATATTCGCGTCTAGCATGTTTTAGTGAACCCGGCGGCACGCCCGTATCAACTTGCCGGGAAATGGGCAAGGAGCTTTTCTTATTGGAAAGGTCAAGGCTGTTCAAAATTGAATCAAGGTGAACTATTTAGATAACAATAAAAAATACTTTTGCTTTGTTGTAGTTTCCCATCCTTCTTTTTAAAGCCAATGGTGTCATTGGTCCTGCGACATTCTTATTAAGAAGAGAATTTTAAATGTCGCACATTAGTGATATCAGTTATTAGTTATTGCATTTTAATGGCAATTCTCTGTCCGATTAATGGATTTTGGATGAATTATTTTAAAAACAACCGCGATGGAAAAAATGAGCCGACGTCAAAATAGAATTTATAGGCTCAGAGATAATTACGATTGAAATTAGTTTTTTGTGGTTTTAGAACCAACGAAGAATTTTCTTAGAATATTTCGTGTGACAAATTTTACCATGACGATTTTTCAATGATCTATTTCATAGATAACAAATTCAAGGTTTTCGGTTCTATTGATTGAAAACGTTTGCTATTTTATGGGGGAGATATTCAATTAAAAATTCTCGACAATTATCTGGATTATAATGTCAGGCACGTATTGTGTACAAGGAAGGACTAATGAAATTGTGACATAATTTGCGACTTTGGCAAAAACGAGGGAACACACAAGCCTTGCAAAATTTAGTAAAATACTTGAAAAAGTCGTCCAACAGTGAAGTAGTTGCAAATTTTCTGCTACCAGCCAAAATTTTCAAGGTTTTGCAACTTGCCCAAATTGGGGTGCCAAAATAATTTATAAAAGGTAAGCCCAAATGAAGCTTACCCAAAACATTGATAAGTATAAATTCTTTTTGGCAAGATTGAACTGTAACCTTTAGGCAGCTGTTTGACTCATCTTTAAGGCTTACAATCTTACTGTCAAAGACCTCTACAATTTTAAAGCCTATAAAATTGAACACGACTTCTTGAAGAATCAAGTTTTTTCTTGATTGTATTAACTTTCTGTCACTATAGGTGAAAATTACAGAGGGCAAAGATCGTCTAACCTAAAGGCACTCAAAGGCTAGAAAAGCTCAAAACGACCTTGATCTTATTAAAGGAACAAAAAAACTGGCTGACATTATGGAATTAAGCCGATAAGTCGTCAAATTTGATTAGTTCCGTGGTTGGAATGCTGTCTGTGTATGATTTATTTAAAACTGTAAGTATTGGCTATGCTATTTAATGATATCGAGCGGTTTTTGTTCTAAACACAATTAATGATAATAATCCTGAATTAGACACGATTTTTATCTAAGAGCTTTATAAAGCTGAAACCAGTTTTTAATCATCTGTTATGTCTAGTTTTTGACTTTTTTCATATTTTCTAAAACGGTTTTTTTCTTGTTTACATACTTAGCGGATTCCTATCGGATGCAATAAAATCGTCGTCTTCAAAATATTTTTGTTAGATTTTTTGCTTTATTTCCAGATTATTAACAGCAGTTTTAAGAGAATTTTCTATCATAAATTACAGAAAAAAACCTGTCCGATCGATAAATGAGCGCCAGTGATTTTAATTAATGATAATCGCGCAGAGGGAAACAACAATGATAGGGTCAATGAAGCCGTTTATGGAATTTATTTGGACAAGATGATCACGGTGATCAATTTTTTTAAACGGTACAGGGTCAAGTTCTCGGCTACTCGCACACCTCTTCGCAGAATAGCACGAGAAGAAATTCAAGTTCATGATCGCCACCGATCGATTTAAATAAATTCCAAGTGTTAATTAATTTGACACGGTGTCTTCTTTGTTGTTGTACTATCACCCATTGTTTGAAGCAATAAAATATTTGTTTATCTATGGAAAAGCACCGATCTAATTAGCGGTCTTTAAGGTGGTGATAACAGCCGGACCGACCAGCCACCACTCAAGTTCAAGGTGGTTCATTGGCATTCTGCAAGACCTCTTACAAGTACAGAAAAAATGGAGTAATTACCAAGAAATACAGAAGTACAATACGATTGCAATTCAAGTAGAAATAATATTTTTTCTAGTTAATTGATTTGATTCGAGTCATCCAGACATCATCATCATCAACAACAACTGACAGACAAACCAGACCTCCTCCTACTTTTCGCCTATAAGAATCTGTCTTTGGGAGTTCAAACGCATTTGTAAGCTCGATTGGCGAACTGGATAGATCAGTTTTTTGGTCGTCTTCCTGTTTTTAATTCTTGAATAATTCAACTAGTCCACAAAGACATGAACTGTTAAGGTAAGCCGCAATTAATCATTATCAAACAAAAAATAAATGAATCAATCCTGTTGCAAGCCTGTTTACGGGGAAATTCTATTGTGTCGCCTTATCTGTTATCACCCCGTCTAGTGTTTGGATGCGTTTTGAATTTATAATCAACAACAATTGTATTTTATTTAATTTTATTTTCGTATATATTGGTCAGTGGCACTCACGTAAATCTCAGTGTCATTTCAGTTTTGATTTTCTTCTTTCAGACACCGAAAAGTGGACGAAAATCGAGTGAATTGACACGATGAAGCCGCACATATTTGTAAGTAATTTCGTTAAATTTACATAATTTAGAAAACTCAACTGTTAAAAAGACGTGCAAATCGCCGAATACCGTTCGATTCGATTTCGCGCAAAAAATCGAGTCTTCAAATTGATTGATGGTGGAACTTTTGCCACAAGACACCGAACAAATCGCCCATCAACAATATTATGATTCATTTTAGGCCTTCTTCATTTATTTTGCGTAAAAATAACAACGATAAACAGATTGTTTATGCTAATCGATAACAAAAATAAGAAGTCCTACCGGTTCTTAAATTTTTTTCGAATATTTTCAACAATCTTGATGTTTATCTGATTAGGTATTATCATAACACAATTGGATATCTGTAAAGGTCAAAATACTCTTAATAACAATAAAAAATAATAATAATAAATAAATGAAATCAACCTTCCAATAACACGAAAATTAATGAATAATTCAAGTGCCATACTCGATTCGATTTGAATAAACAATTGTTAAAATTTTATCATATTTTTATAGATATGTGCTCTATTATTATTAACAACAATAACCGAAGAGAGTATTTCGAGACGAAAACGTAGCCCCCTACACATACCCGAATTGAGTGTCCCGACATTTCGCCGGGACGCCGTTGAAAGTGTACCGGACGCGATATCGGACCGTAAGGCCGCCTATTTGAGCGACGAAGAGGAGGAATTTGGTAGCAAATTCTTACCGCTCCGAACAGCCGTCGAGAGTGTGCCCGATTCGTAAGCCAAACCATGCAAATTTATTTCGTTTTAATCAATTTGGAATTGTAGAATTTTAGCAACGCGACGATTACCGTTACGCGATTCCGTTGAGAAACGTCCACCGCCCGATGAGGCTTCCGATATCGAAGTTGAAGTCGCTTTATTCCCACAGACCTTCCATTCCCCATTAGAATTCTTCAGAAGCCAAATTTTACAACAATATTGGATACCAGGCCAGCCGTATCGAATCGATAATCAATTCCAACAGTTAGTGAGTTATCCGGGGTTTAAACGGGGGCGAAATTTAGAAACCCCCGAATCTGATGATAAAAATCGTATAGTTTGCTACGTACAAAGCGCGGCGGTTTATCGCAAAGAACCGCTGACTTTCAACCCGGACGATCTAAATCCGTTCGCTTGTACCCACGTAATTTACGCTTTCGCCAATTTAGATCCGCATAATTATAATTTAATATCGAACGATGATGAATTCGATGTGATTCAAGGCGGCTACCGCGCTATCACCGGTTTAAAACGCATCAACCCCAAGTTGAAAGTCTTAATTTCAGTGGCTGAAAATCGCCACTCTAGCTCGCACCGGTTCACGACAATGCTCAAAAATGCTAGCCGAAGGCGCGATTTTATCCGCTCCACTATCAATTTCATCAAACAATACCAATTCGACGGTTTGGACATTCATTGGGAGTACCCAGGAGCTGAAGAATACGGCGGTGATGCTAGCGATAAGCGCAATTTACAAGCACTCCTAGAAGAATTGAGCGAAATTTTCCGGCCAAGAGGCTGGTTATTGTCGATAGCGGTACCAGCATCAAGATTCCACATTGATACCGGTTATAATCCGGAACAATTAGCCGATTTTGTCGATTTTATTAATTTACAAGCGTACAATTTCCATCGTGAACGCGACCCGGTAGCCGACCATCATGCAAATTTAAACGTGCGACCTGGCGATGATGGTCTCAATATCTTCTTGAATGTTGATTATTCTGTGAAGTATTGGATCCGAAGGGGCTTCCCACGTTCGAAAATCGTTCTGGGTATACCGTTTTTCGGGCGTTCGTTCACTTTACAATCAACGAACGAAACGCGAATAGGGGCGCCGATCAACGGACAAGGACGCGAAGGTTTCTACACGCAAAAGCCGGGAATGTTGGCGTATTTCGAAATTTGCGATGCCCTATTGAATGAAGGCTGGCATCGGCATGTTGACGATATCGGTTCGCCCTACATCGTATACGGTGACCAATGGGTATCCTACGATGATCCTGAGAGTATTGAAGATAAAGTCGGTTATGTTAAAGATACGAAATTGGGTGGTGTTTACGTTTGGGCGGCCGATTTGGACGATTTTAAAGGACTATGCGGCGAAAAATGGCCGTTATTATCCACAATTAACCGTCAGCTTTTAGGCAAGACACTACTACAAGAAGATGATTTGCCGGTCAAACCGTTCGGATCGTGTGCCGCTGATGGTTTATACAGCGATCCAAAGAATTGTGCTGCTTATTACATTTGTCGCAACGGTTTAAGCTACCATATCCAATGCGATGATGGATTGATGTTGAATCCAGAAACCGGACGTTGTGAAAATTTACAACCGGAACAATGTAAACCTGGACAAATGTTGTACATTACTAACAATCTCAAAAGCAAGTACGGATTAAAAACTGAAGACTTGAAAGATAACAAACCGAAAGTTGTTTGCTACATGACCAACTGGGCTTTCTACCGGAAAGGCGAAGGTAAATTCGTGCCGGAACACATCGACCAACGCCTCTGTACGCACATCGTCTACGCTTTTGCTAGTCTAGATCCAGATAAGTTGTTGATCAAAGAATTCGATCCTTGGGCAGATCTCAATAACAGTAAAACCATCGTTGAATCAACCAAAATCTTTGAATAATCCTAAAATTTTAGATCTCTACGAGAGAGTTACATCGTTAAAAGACGCAAAAATCCTCTTATCGTTAGGCGGATGGACCGATTCAGCTGGTAATAAGTATTCGAGATTAGTCAGTGATGGTTCAGCTAGAAGGCGATTTGTGATCAGCGTTGTGAGCTTTTTGCGGCGACACAATTTCCAAGGGTTACATTTCGATTGGAATTATCCGGTGTGCTGGCAAAGCAACTGCAGAAAAGGACCATCGTCTGATAAGCCCAACTACACTAAATTGATCCAAGTAATATTCCTAATTATTTATTAAATTGAGTAGCAAAAATTTGTTAATTTCTAGGAACTACGAAAAGAATTCAACAAACAAAGCCCTCCGTTAACCATAGCTGCTGCTATTTCTGGTTACAAAGAAGTAATTGATGTATCCTACGATTTGAAAGCTTTAGGTGCAGCTTTGGATTTCATGTCGGTAATGACTTACGATTATCACGGAGCTTGGGAGGGACAAACTGGCCATGTTAGTCCTTTATATTATCGACCTGGTGATAAATATCCACAATACAATACGGTAAATTATAATTTTTCCAACCTTCAGCGTGTAAAGTTTGATTTGTTTAGAATTTCACGATGGAGTATTTAGTGGAGAAAGGAGCACCACGTGAGAAATTATTAGTCGGAATTCCATTCTATGGTCAAAGTTTCACGTTAGCAAAAACCAACAGTTATGCCCAAGGTACCCCAAGTGCTGGTCCTGGGGCTCCTGGTGAATTCACAAAACAACCCGGCATGTTGGCTTATTACGAAATCTGTGATCGCATTCGTAACTCACGATGGATTGTCAATCGGGATAATTTGGGTGCTACCGGACCTTACGCTTACTATAAAGTAAACTGGGTCGGTTTTGAAGACGTTGAATCAGTCCGACGTAAAGCCGAGTATGTTAAAACAAATGGTTTCGGTGGTGCTGTAGCGTGGACCATCGATCTAGACGATTTCTCAAATCGCTGTTGTGGTGGATCTTTCCCGTTATTGCGAAGTCTAAATCGTGGTTTAGGCTTGATCCCTGATGTACCAGTACGGGAAGATTGTACCCGACCACCGGAACCCGTTACACCGGCGCCGCCGCAAACCACCACCGGTGTTGATAGCGGAGCTGCTAGTTCTACGACTGAACACCACCACGAATGGACAACGAAGACGACTACAACAACGGAAAAACCGATCACTTGGTGGTCAACAACTTCAACTACAACGACGACAAAGAAACCGATCACATGGTGGTCAACAACTTCGACTACTACAACAACAGCAAGGCCAACAACTACAAATACTTGGTGGCCAACAACAACAAAACCAACAACAACAACAACACAAGCTTCGACTACTGTATTGATCCCACCACCGGCTGTCATAATGCCTGAAATTGACAAACCGATAAAACCCTGCGAACCCGGACAATATTTACCCGATTTGCAAAATTGTAATGCTTATTACAGATGTATTCTTGGCGAATTACGTAAACAATACTGTGCTGGCGATTTGCATTGGAATAAAGAACGCAATATATGCGATTGGCCTCAATCGGCTAACTGCAAAGAAACTAAACGTAAATTTCCAACAATTTTCTTAGGAAGTAATTAATTTTGACCAAATTACAGCACACCTAATACTTGCTACAGACATTACAACAAGTCAACCGACTACTGCAACAGTAACAACAACAGCGAAAACAACAACAATAACACCGTCCCATCTGGAAGAAAAATGCAACAACGGCCAGTACTACCCACATGAGCAATGCTCCAGTTTCTATATTTGTGTCAATGGTAATTTTGTAGCGCAAAGTTGTCCCCCAGGTCTCAATTGGAACATTGGTGAGCAAATGTGCGATTGGAAATATCGAGTTCAATGCGTTAATCGTCATTTGGACACAAATAAATTCAGCGGACACCAGAAACTAACAGATGGTACAGTTTAGATAAGCGTTATTTGAGAAAATTTTGCAAAATTTCAAATATTTTACAGCAATAAGGCCGCAACCGTATTCGTCATGTTCAGAAAACTCTTTTGCCCCATACCCGGGAGATTGCAAGCAATATTTGCATTGCCTTTGGGGCAAATATGAAGTCTTCCAATGCGCTCCTGGATTATACTGGAATAATGTAAGTTCTCCGAATCAAACATAGAATCTTCGATTAATTTCTGTAATTAATAATTAGGAACAAAAAATTTGCGATTGGCCTAAAAATGCTGAATGTACCGAAACTAGTCCTGAAAATATAGACAATTTGGATCTCCCAACAGAAGCTCCATTATACCCATCAACCATTCCAACAAGTACGCCGTCAAAACCATCAAAACCCACAAATTATCCAGACTGGACACCACCAACAGTATCAACAACAACAACTTCCAGACCGATTATTACAACAACTGAAAATTCATGGGAATGGCACCCTCCAATTCCGCCAACTTCCCCACAACCTCCTTTACCCGAACCATTAAAACCCCAATCTGGTTATTTCAAGGTTGTTTGCTACTTCACAAATTGGGCCTGGTATCGTCGAGGCATCGGCAAATATTTACCCGAAGACATACATCCTGACCTATGTACGCATATTGTCTACGGTTTTGCTGTGTTAGATTTCGAGAATTTAATCATAAAAGCGCACGATTCTTGGGCAGATTTCGATAATCGTAATTACAAATCTTCCATTTAAATCCTGATTTAACTCTTGAAATTTTAGAATTTTATAAACGCGTAACTGGATACAAATCCAAAGGCATAAAAGTATCGCTAGCTTTAGGCGGTTGGAACGATTCCCAAGGCGATAAATATTCACGATTGGTCAACAATCCGGCAGCTCGGGCCCGTTTCATCAAGCATGCATTAGAATTTTTGGAAAAATGGAACTTTGATGGTTTAGATTTAGATTGGGAGTATCCGAAATGTTGGCAAGTCGATTGCAAGAAAGGACCAGATAGTGATAAGCAAGCCTTCGCCGATTGGGTGATTGAATTGAGTCAAGCTTTCAAGCCGAAAGGTTTACTCCTATCAGCTGCTGTATCACCAAGTAAGATTGTGATCGATGCTGGTTATAATGTGCCAGTTTTGGCTAAACATCTCGACTGGGTTGCTGTAATGACCTACGATTTCCACGGTCAATGGGATAAACAAACTGGACATGTTGCACCATTATACTACCACCCAGATGATGCAGTTTCATACTATAATGCCGTAATTCTTTTCAAATCTCCACATTAATAATTCAATACAATTTTACATATTTTAGAATTTCTCGATAAATTACTGGATATCGGAAGGAGTACCTAGAAGGAAGATTGTAATGGGAATGCCTCTTTACGGACAATCGTTCCGTTTAGAAGACCCTTCGAATAATGGTTTGAACGCTAAGGCTCCCGGACCTGGTGAAGCTGGTGAATTTACAAGAGCTGCCGGTTTCTTGGCTTATTACGAAATTTGCGATAATATCAAAAATAAAGGATGGACTGTTATTAAAGATCCCAAACGTAGATTAGGTCCGTATGCTTACAAAGGTAACCAATGGGTATCTTTCGATGACCAAGAAATGATACGAATTAAATCCGAATATGTACGGAAAATGGATTTGGGTGGTGGTATGATTTGGGCCTTGGATTTAGACGATTTCAAAAACAGGTAGGTTTGAATTCTTATCGAAGAAATTGGGAAACTTAACAATTGTTGTAGATGTGGAGAAGGTCGCCATCCACTTTTGACAACGATAAGGAACGTTCTGGCTGATCCAGGTAGTGGTCGTCCTGAACCAATCGAACCAATTGAAGATTTAGACAAACCAGTGGAAGCAGTTGAAGTAGAAAAAAAACAAGAATTACCACCAACTATAGAAACTTCGACTGTAGTTTTACCACCGAAACAAGCTACAACTCAACAATCTTTAGTTGATCCAAATTCTGAGTTCAAAGTTGTTTGTTATTTCACCAATTGGGCATGGTACAGACAAGGCGTTGGAAAATATCTACCATCGGATATCGATCCAAATTTATGTACGCATATCGTTTACGGTTTTGCCGTCCTAAACGGTGATCAACTTATAATAAAACCACACGACACTTGGGCTGATTTTGACAACAGTAAGTCTCCTCGGGATTATGCAAAATCCGTAATAAAAATTTAATAAAATTCCAGAATTCTACGAGAAAGTCACCGCTTATAAAGCCAAAGGCATTAAAGTCCTTATTGCTATAGGTGGTTGGAACGATTCAGCTGGCGATAAATATTCACGATTAGTGAACAACCCTTCGGCTAGGCGTCGATTTATTATGCATGTTGTTGATTTTATAACAGCAAACAATTTCGATGGTTTAGATCTGGATTGGGAATACCCGAAATGTTGGCAAGTTGATTGCAATAAAGGACCAAGCTCTGATAAGCCATCATTTGCTGATTTTGTACGCGAACTAAGAGAGGCGTTCGAACCGAAAGGTTTATTATTATCATCTGCTGTATCACCTAGTCGTCGGGTTATCGATGCCGGTTATGATGTTCCAGCTTTATCGAAATATCTCGATTGGATTGCTGTAATGTGTTATGATTATCATGGGCAATGGGATAAAATTACCGGACATGTTGCACCAATGTACGCCCATCCGGACGATGTTGATGCTACCTTCAATACAGTAAAATTTATTAATGTTTGAAGATTTCGAAATTTTAACATTTTTTGCAGAATTTCACTATCCACTATTGGATCGAGAAAGGTGCCGATCGGAAAAAGTTAGTCATGGGAATGCCCATGTATGGCCAATCATTCTCCTTGGCTGATAACAGTCAGAATGGTCTTAACGCACCTACTTATGGAGGTGGTGAAGCTGGAGAAGAAACAAGAGCTCGAGGCTTCTTGGCTTATTATGAAGTAAGCATTTGCACTACTACAACTGAAAATAATAATTGTTTTTCCAGATTTGTTCCAATGTTAACAATAAAGGCTGGACTATAGTACGCGACAAAAAAGGACGAATTGGTCCATACGCTCATCTACGAGACCAATGGGTATCTTTCGATGATATCGGCATGATCCGCCATAAATCCGAGTATATTAAAGCAATGGGCCTGGGTGGTGGTATGATTTGGGCTTTAGATTTGGACGATTTCAAAAATATTTGCGACTGTGAAGAGTACCCATTGCTCAGAACGATAAATCGTGTTCTTCGGAATTATGCGAAACCGGATCCTAAATGTATTTTAGGTAAAACTTCACCTAAACCTAAACCTACAACGACAACAACAACGCAAAAACCTCAAGACATACCACCTTTAGAATCGCAAAAACCTGAAATTGTAGTAGCGCCGGAAAATTTGCCTTGCCAAGGACGATTATTCCAAGCTCATCCAAATAATTGTAATCAATACTATTTGTGTAATCAAGGAATTTTGCAATTGCAAGCCTGTCCAGCTGGATTATTCTGGAATAACGACCATTGTGATTGGCCAGAGAATACAGAATGCCATCCGGATAGTGGTACCATTTCTAATGAAATCACCACAACACCCAGTGCAATAACTGATAGTTTTGTCGATCTGGTGACTACCCAAAAACCTTCAGTACCAACACAAGGTACTCCTATTGATCCAAACGGTTATAAAGTTGTTTGTTACTTTACCAATTGGGCGTGGTATCGGCAAGGTGATGGTAAATATCAACCACACGATATAGACCCGAATCTTTGTACCCACATCAATTACGGTTTTGCGGTACTTGATCCAAATACTCTAACGATAAAGCCGCACGATTCTTGGGCGGATATTGATAATGGTAAAATTTTTATTATAAATTAATAGTAAATTTATTTGGATATTGTTGTAGAATTCTACAAAAAAGTAACTTCATATCGCTCGAAAGGCATAAAAGTACTAATAGCGTTGGGCGGTTGGAATGATTCTTTGGGCAATAAATATTCACGATTAGTCAACGATCCACAAGCACGTGCCCGATTTATTCGACACGTACTTGAATTTATAGAAAAATGGGAGTTTGATGGTTTAGATTTAGATTGGGAATACCCGAAATGTTGGCAAGTGGATTGTAATAAAGGACCAGATAGTGATAAACAAGGTTTTGCGGATTTAGTACGCGAATTGAGTGCAGCCTTTAAACCCAAAGGTCTACTTCTATCATCCGCTGTATCCCCAAGTAAAGCTGTCATTGATGCTGGCTATGATGTGCCAGTTTTAAGCCGATATTTCGATTGGATTGCCGTAATGACTTACGATTTCCATGGCCATTGGGATAAACAAACCGGACATGTGGCACCACTTTATTATTATCCGAGTGATGTTTACGATTATTTCAATGCGGTAATTATTGGTGCTAATAGGTTGAATTTTATAAAATTGGGGAATTTTAGAATTTCTCGTTGAATTATTGGGTGGAAAAGGGCGCCGATCCGAAGAAAATCATCATGGGCATGCCACTATACGGCCAAAGTTTCAGTTTAGCCGATCCTAAAGACAACGGCCTTAACGCCAAATCGTACGGACCTGGAGAAGCGGGCGAATTTACCCGAGCTGGCGGTTTCCTAGCATTCTACGAGGTTTGTTGTTTGTCGAATATTTTACGAAATTAATTTTTCGAAATTATTTAGATTTGTGAACGAGTAAAACGCCGCAGTTGGACTGTTGTACGCGATCTAAACGGTAGAATCGGCCCCTATGCCCATTTGGGTAACCAATGGGTATCCTATGATGATATAGCGGAGATTCGGCGTAAATCGCAATTGGTTAGAGATTTAGGTTTAGGTGGTGGTATGATTTGGGCATTGGATTTGGATGATTTCCGGAATAGATGCGGTTGTGGACGACATCCATTATTGAAAATATTAAACGAAGAGTTGCGGGGAATTAGTTCGGATATTACAATTAAAAACTGTACTTAATTAATTCGTAAATAATCAATAACTATTGTAATTTCTTTAAAAAAGAAATAATTGAAATATTTCTTCTTCTTTAGGTTGAATTTTGATGCAACTTAAAGGATTAGTGAAATATTTAAAATTGAAGTTTCCTATGTATTTTCTTTTGTAAATCTTAAATAAATTAATTGAAAAAATTATGTAACGTTAATTTACAATCCTTAAACGATTTATTCTATTTTTTTATAATTATATATCTTTTTTGTTCAATAACAGTGTGTTAACAATGCAATATAATTAATTAATATGTAATTGTAATAAATTTCGTAAGTATTTTTACAATTCAAGAATCTATTAATGGAACTTCTATCTAATCGAAACGTTATTAATTTGACTTGTTTATCAATTTTGATAATAAACCAAACGGGTGTTCTACATGGGAATTAATAAAATTCACAGCACAACTAAAAAAACAACCCCTATAACTGAATTTTAAAAATAAATCGAGATATACTAAAGATTTACACGAATAATAAACTAAAATCGATTATAATATTTAGCATTTTTTTGTTATTTTTAAATTTAATTTGTACTTGAGCCATCTATATAAAAAATAAATATATCCTAATCATGGAGAAGAGAATTTGTTTTAAAATGTATATAATACAATCTTGTCTAATTGAAGCTTGTAAATTAAGGGAAATCATACACACCCTTTGTTCTCAATAAGCCGAATTTTGCACGATTTAAAATATTGTTTTTAGAAACAAACTCAATCTAATCTATTATTATTAATAATTATTATTATCATCATAATTGTTATTGATTATTAAATTTCGAACTAATCAAATCAACGAAATAAATTGTTTAATTAGTTTAAAGAGAATCACACTTATTTTTTTTTATAAATTCTCACGTCATTTATAATTCGACGTGCTATTTAACTTGCGCTATTCATCATCTGTATCACCTTCACTGAGGTAGTCCTGAATTGGTATAGGTCGGGCGAATGGGGCTGATGTCATTTGTCTTTAATTAATCAAGAACAATTGAATATCAAATTGTGATTATCAAATCAATTTTCAACTTACGTTAATCGCCGATAATGGTTCAACCATTCTTCAACCATTTGAGCTACTAATAGTGGACGTTTATGGAGTAATTGTTGAGCGACCAATATACCACCCTCGGTTTCGCATACGTCTAACCATTGTCGGAGAATTGTCTCCTCACAGCCCAACTATAATGATTAAATTAATTTTATACAGGGTGAGTCGAGAGATTGACCTATCAGAAGTATAAGTTGTAATTGTACCAATATTATGCCAATGTAAAATTGAAAGAAGACAAAAGTCTAGCGTCAGTTACAGAGTACAACTGGTGATCAATTGTCAAAATTTCCAATGTTATAATTTTGATAGGCCACGGTCGTGGCTCACCGTGTAGTTTTAAATCAAATGAACTTACCTCAGCTTCGGTGAGGAAATGTATCGGTAATAACTTCCTATCGCGATCCATTAATGGTAGAAATGTACTTTGCAATTCATCTGTACCAATATTATTATGTTGTGTTGTTGGTCTTGTATCTAAACGACTATATGGTTCTAATGGTACTAAAGCGGAAAAATGCCCTCTAGTATAACCTAGAGCAATTGGTGTACGTACACAAAAACTCTGTTCCCATAATAATGGTAAATAGACACCTTCAAAACGTGCATAACCTAATGCCTCACCACGGAAACTCTTCACATATTTAACACCATAAACAATAATTGGACGACGCAATATATGTGCTAATGCAAATACATGTAATTGTTCCAGACTAGTACCAGGTTGACTGGCTAATGATAATAAACTTGTCCAATCATCTTCCCATTGTGCCTCATCTAATGAATATTGAAGGAATGACGCTTGACTGGCTTCATATTCCTTCCATCTCGGATAAAACATATGTCCACTTTGTGTTAATGATTCAGCTAATGATCGACGTAACATATTATCACGATCGAATACACCCCATGTTGCTTGCATTACAGAATCTAACAAACAATCACCACTTGAACGATTCCATAATGCATACAATCTTGAACCTAAACGTACAGTTAATTCTAATGACCAATTGATAACAGCCGGTTCACTTTCTAATTGACATTGTGCATCTTTATCTAATAATTCATTAAATAATTGTTCTTGTATTGTACCGGGTAATTCTTCAATTTCGGCCGGCAATGCAAATGTTGGAAATTCCGTTACGAAATTACATGGAAAATTGCCTTTCCTTTGCCGTATTGTCGATGCAAAATGTCTACGTATATCGGCTGCTAAATCCGGTGCCACATAACTTGGTACCCGTTTCACACCACTACCACTACCTTCAATTTGTGATAATAATACAGCCAATAGGTCTTCACGTTGGAAACGTATCGCTAAATGTACTAAAGTATGTCCAACATCGAATGCTGAATTGCGATTCAATAATGCAACTTCAGATGCTGTTAATGTACGGGCTGGATTACCACCACTAGCTAAATAAGCTTCAACAGGATTTGGATCACCTTCTATTACACCAATACATGCATTTAACCAATTCCAATCAGCATTACGGCGTAAATTTCGTATTTTACGTTCATTCTCATAATTATTTGTTGTTGTTGTTGATTGTTGTACAGATGTTGATGTTGATGTTGTCGTATCAAATAAATTCGGACTTATACGATTATTATCAATTTCATTATCACGATCTAATGGTGTTGATGATGATGATATTATTAAATTTGATGCTGTTGAACGTGATAGATTCAATGATGGTGTATTGCACATTGCACAATGTCTCGATTTTGGCCAATTCTCATAAGTACAAAGCTAAATAAAATAGAAATATTTCAAAATTTATTACTCATACATCCTTATTTTAATAACTAACCAGCAAAAATGCAATTTTAACTTTTTTAATTTGTAATAAGTTGCAATATTTTCAATTTGATTAATATAATCGAATAATTTACACGACGTGCGATTTTTAAGTTGTTTAAATTAGTCTCGCATAATTTTATAGACCAAAACGTAAACTAGAAAAAAGTCGTATTATTTGTCGAGCGATTTGAAAAATGTCCAAAGATGTTTAGAAGTGCCCCTGGGGATCAGCAAAATTCGAACCTTGCAGCTCGTCGGAAATTGATCAAAAAACTGCGATTTTTCAAAACGAGTCAAATACATCAAGTAACTCACAATGACTCCCCAGGTATTTTTTCGAGCTTTCTCCATTGCATTCTAAAATAAAAGGGAAATTTTCCTACCCTTCCCAAAATAAAAAAAAATTTGACTTTAACTCATCTAGAATAAAATCAATGTTAGAAGCATTTTTGAGTCATTTTATGTAAGTCGTTTTTAAAAACCTTACTAGTCAGGGACAATCGTTTTTGACCAACTACGCGATGAGCTACGTAGTTCAAATTTTGCCCAATTGATCTCCTGGTCTTTCTTACCAATCCGTAGAATATTTTTCAAATTGCTCGTCAATCGCTATAAGAACTAGCTAAGTGAAACAAGCGGTATAGTTTATATGGGAAGACGAGAAATTTGAAAGACATTTCAGAGCTCGTCGTTGATCAAAAAACGATCGTTTTAGGTGATGTTGCGATTTTTTGAAACAAGTTAAACACGTCAAACGACTCGGAATAACTCAAGGATGCTGCCACCCACAAAAATTTTTCCATTTTTCTCCAATCTAGAATAAATACGAGCGATTTCTATCGTCTCCAAAATAAAATGGAGATAAACGAAAACAAATCAACGTTGAGGCGTTCTTTCAAATGAGTTATCGGGCGCAAATTTTGCGAAACGTCTCCAGGAGGCCTTGAAATATTTTATCAACTATGAACTATTAAAATTCAACACCTCTATTGAAAACCATTATTGGAAAGTAATCTAAACTTTACATCAAATTATTAATTAAAAGAGATATTACCAATAAAATAAACCGAATTATTAGAAATTTCAGTAAATTATTCAGAAAATATCCACAAAATCCTAGTCTAACATCTATA
Source organism: Hycleus phaleratus (assembly GCA_013841185.1). Lineage (NCBI taxonomy): Eukaryota > Metazoa > Arthropoda > Insecta > Coleoptera > Meloidae > Hycleus > Hycleus phaleratus. Next base: position 38,088 of record JACDRP010000297.1, read on the forward strand.
AATCTTATAAGAATCAACAATTATGGCTCTTCTTGTTTTTTAATAAAAGTAAATTAGCTCCGAACAATTTACATGTTTGCTGATCAACAATTTTATAAAACTTCTACTTACTGGACAGATCCATTTGCCCAAAGCTCGACGACTATTCTCTTGATTGATAGTAGGTGGACTATTATTGCGTGATCTTGCTAAACTTTGTGCTAAATCGGAAGTTGTTGTTATCGTATTATTAATATGTTGATTTGTTGTTATCCTTAATGGTTGTACATGTTCATGTAAATTATTTGCCGATATTGATTGTGGATAACCGCACTGTTGGCAATTGTAATCTTTAATCGAATTTATAAATGTACATTGTTCACATGACCATTTATTTTTATTAATTGTAATTAAATTTCGATGATTATCGCACGGACCGGCTGTTGCATTATTTATCGTTTGTTGTAATTGTGGTGTTGTTGTTGTTATTGTTGATGTTGTTGTTAATAATATATTATCATCATCATTACCATGTAAACGATAAATATCTTCATTTATAAACGGTTTTGGGCCGCGACACATTGTACATTTTATCGATGATGGATAATTCTCATACGTACAATATTCACATGCCCATTTCTTCTCAATTTCACTCATTTTCGAATCGTTTTTAAACTGTTGTTTACTTAATAATAACAGATCCTGAGTTGTATTATCCTTAATTGTAATGAATAATAATAATAAATCTTTAACGATAATTGTCATGAATCTATCAACATATTTGGGGATTTTATTGGATTTGTTTCTACTATCGTCTACTATCTTCTTCTTCTTCTTCGAAACAATTAATTTTTGAACGAAAATCCAACCATTATTGTTGTGAATTTACCTGAAACAAGAATAAATAAAACGACTATTGTTAAACTCACCTTGGCCCTAAATCAAAGCAATAATACACGCACACGGCAGAGGAAAAAATCGTATTAACGCCAATGTCAAATCTAAATTTAAATACAATTTACTTAACGTATCCTGATTGGATTTTTTTTAAACGAAAAAACACAGTTACAACAAAATAAACGTCGAGATATCCGAATCTAAACTATTTTATCAATAATTTATCTCACCTTCAATGAAATTCACAGAGTTATGTAGGAGAATGTGAAAAAAAGGAAAACAACAGAAACAGGGTCAAATAGTTTACGATGTTAGTTTTGTAACGAGAAACGAAATTGTTGCTGTCTAAAAAGGCACAATTCGTATCAAATTTTAATGTATGCGTATTTATGGATTATTCGATTTTAATTTAGTAATTTCGCCTCTAATTTAAATACAAATAATTAAATCAACAAATAATTTTGATAGTATACCATTTAGAAAATGATTGTATCCAGTTGACAGAAATTTATTGGTTAATTTTTTTTGTTTTTTTTGTTTTAATTACAAACTGTTATTTTTTTATGGATAGATCTTTCAATATTAGGATACTTTGAAAATAAAAAAACGTCAAAATATTAATATTTTGACAAATTTCCATCACCTTCCCACTTCGTCCATTTCATGACAGTTCAACTGTAGGCCACTGCAATACCGACACCGCCAACCAGTTGATAAATCAGATCACTTTACACAATCACCAAATAATGAAATTATACACAAATAAATCAAAACAATAATAATTCTATATTGTAACGAAACATACTCACGATTTTTACACGTCGAAATTAACTGTCGTTATGCCCATTTACAAAATTGTTGTACGTTCACCACTACAGCGACATCTACCCGCTTAAATATTAACTACAATCCCATAATTTCAATCAAGCCATAACGTGAAATCCGATAATTAATTAGCGTTTAATTAAAAGAACACGAAAATTCAATTTTCGGATTCAATATTTTGATTTAAGCAACAATTTACTCTTCTCACATGGCTGAATTTGATATAAATTTAACTTGTAAACAAAAGAGTCTAGTTATAGCGCCTAGCGTGTTAACAAGTTAGGCAACACATTAAACTTATACAGGAAAAAATTGAATTTTTTGTCTGGTTTCAATTTTATCTCAAACTTCATTTTAATACTCATTGATTGAATTGATTGCCTAGATGGATGCAAAATTTCAGTAGAACTATTAACGAGAATAATTGATACAATTTTCTTTGAAAAAATCCGATATTTTGGCTCCTTGTTCTAAGAATATACTCGCCAGTAGAAGTAATTTTGGTTGCTTGCACAATTTTGGAGTAACGCGCTATCCATGTAGAATTTACCAACGTAAGGATACAAATTTTACTATTTATTTCTATGTAAACGGTAATAGTCCTTGAATTATTAAGTTGGTAGATAATTCAAAACTTTTCACTCCAGTATTGGATTATTTACAATAAAATGGAAATTAAATTAAGAAAATCTGTTAGGAGTCTTTTTATAGCAGTTTAAATAATAAAGAATCTGTTAATGAAGTTTGATTACGTGTCAATCACTATTTTAATTTAATTACTGAATAATTAATGACTGTAAAACAATTATCGTTAATCATCTTGAAGGCTTCTTTTAATTGTTTTTGGCGATTTACGTAAATTTCTTGAATGTAGAAACAAAGTTCTTTTATAATAAAAAAGGTGCTATAAATATCTATAATAGGAAAGTTGTTTACAATTAATTAAGGATTAAATTACATAAATACTACTTGTTTATTTATTTATTAAAATTATCACCTACACTACTATATAGTCAAAGTAAATTAAATCTACCTCTTTGATTTTTTAAACTCTATTCGGAAATAATCGGACTTACTCCAAAAAGATATCTTTAAGCGGCACTTTAGTGAAGACGCGATTTGCCAATTCTTTGAAAATTAAACCGAAACTCTTCTCATAACCGTCGCGTACATCGGTGAATACAGAATCCCAATTTTCGTTCAATACTTTATTGATTTCATTGCCCAAACGTTCATCACCGTTGAATAAATTATCGAATTTGTATGTCATACCTTCTGGACGCAAAGTTACATCATAACCGACGAATTTCATATAAGTTTTACCTTTACGTTCGAACCGTTCACCATGCAATGTATGATTAATATGAGTATTGACTGTAATTTAAAATTTCATTAGTTTTATTTCCATTTAATTGTAACCGTACGTACTTAAAGTGATGTTACAGGGACCGTCGCCTGAAACCGGCAGCAATAAAATACGTCCGTTCATACTGTAATCGCATTCTAAACGCAAACTGGGCGTTAGTGAACGCGCGAATAGAGTATTCTCATCCAATCCGACTCTAAATTAAAATTTTAATCAACAATAATTGAAATTAAATCAAACTCACTTCTCTTCCAAGACTTTAGAATCCGTCAAGCCGTGTAGTTTACAATTCTTGAAATTCTGTTGAACATTAACCGGCCCCTTTCCTTGCCCGATCACCAACTGGTCGATTAGCAGCGGCTCGAGCGATTGTAGACCCACTTCTGGGGCGCCTTTAGCGATAGAAATTGGCAATTATTGTGGTGAATTTTGGGAAATTTTGCGTGATTACCGTCTTTTAGGTCGTGGATCGCCGATTCTACCCCATTCCGGACGCATTCGTTGACATTTGGATCGCTCAAATGGCACAATTTGAAATTACTCGCTAGAAATGAGAGTCGTAAAACTAGGCAAATATGCCATTTGCACACAAAAGAACTTACGTAATTTCGCTGTATGTGTTAAGCCGGCGATAATCGCTAAAATAACAACAAATGTGACACAGTTATTCATGTTGTACGAAATTTTATTAACTTCTTTTCAATATGAAATTTAGAAATGTGTTATTTGAACGGCTGTTATGTTGACTCAAAGAAATAGAATCAACAAATAACCACCACTACAACAGTTGTAAGCGTCTTTTATACACGTTGTCTCCCCCATTAGAGTCACGGCACAAAAAATTTTAGTACGAAAATCAGACAATCGCACAATAATGTTTGAAGATGATGTTGATGACGACAATTATGAATAATACAAAGACAACAGGTGAAAATAAAATTATAATGAAGTTGTACCAGAAACAAAGTCAAGGTGAACGTGATAAACGGGAAAATTCCGGGAACATCGTCGAAGATAACGCAGTTTTCCGACAATAATTAGACTTTTTCTCTTGGTAATATTACGTGAGAGATGTGTTTCCTAATAATTCAAGAATTATGCAAATTTCTCTCTCTTTCTCGTCCTCTATACGATTATGACAACTTGACATGGCCATTATCTAACGTACTTGGGACGATCAACGGAAATTTATCGTTTTCTTGTCAAAATTTATGGAAATCTACAAAATTTTCCTTCCATGTTGATTGCAATTTTCCTCGAATTGCCTAATTGTTATATAATTTACTTAGATCATTTTTATTTCTTCCTAAAATTTACAAACACACCTAACATATTGAAAGAGTTTGGACAAAAAACGTGCTGTTTATTTATTTATGTTAATTAGCAATTAATTCGATTTGAAGCGCGTGTGTTCGTTAAGAGGAAAACGCCGAAAATTTTCCATCACTTGATATACAGAGTGTCCCATCTCGCTGAACTTTACCCCAAATTTCCGTAAACTTAAGGCCACCCCAAATCACGACCTGGAAAATTTCCAATCCGCCACTTATTTGTTGAATCTCAGAGCGGTACAAGTTCACAGAAAAAAAAATGACCGTGAACTTTTCTACAAAAAATCAAGAAATGTGGAATGCTAAAAAATTATTATAAACGACCAGCGATATTGCCGGTTTATATCCAGAAATAGCCAAAAAAATTTACATGAAATTATATGACGACAATTGTATAATGAATTCTTGTTAGCTGTTAACACTATCGCCTATTTAAAAAAAAAACTAATTTCAATTGAGATTTTTGGGGTCAATGAAATTACAATCTATTAATCCGCTTAATTACATTTAAAACTGATAGGATTTTCGAGTAGAAGAACGCCTAAAGGTGCGGTTTCAAGGGTAGCAAACACGCTAGAATTCTCTAGTATCATGGAATTTTCTGGAAACACTAGTTTCTAGTTGAATTTGCCATCACTGTATATCAGTGATTTAGCTCAGTTGGCTAAGGTGATGTCGCAGAAAGAACGCCTAAAGGTACAGTTTCAAGGGTAGCAAACACGCTGGAATTCTTTAGTTTCATGGAATTTTCAGCAAATTCGAGTTTCTAGTTGAATTTGTCATCGCTATACTTGGTCAGGTGGTGTCGCAGATTATTCCTTATTTAGCTGAATTTGTTGTCTATGCGTTCTACAAGTAGCCGAATAAAGTTACGACACTACATTACAATTAATAGGCTGTATTTTGCTGATATTTTAGTGTCGCAGCTTGATTCGGTTCTTGCTCGATTGACGAGGTAAAGTATGAAACAAGCTACGATTCCAATTACCAAAACCATGGCCAAGTGTGAGATGGAATAGCATACCCGGTGTAACACGAAACTTTGACACCTCTAGGCGATTATTTTTCGATTTAATAATAAAACCGACCCTGACAAGATGTCCAAGTTGTAAATATTTATTTATTAATTTGTTTGTTTTTTTAAATGTAACAAATATTATTGATAATTAACAATTAACACGTAGGTGTAAATGTAATTTTCCACAATAAATATAAAAAAACCACTTCTATTCAAGAATTTTCTGTAATATTAAAGTAATGATAATAAAGACAAATGATAATTATCCAAAGATGGACAGTTGATGGAAGTTCAAAGTTTACTTCAACTAGAAATAATTCGAATCACCTGATATGAAATAATTTGAAAATTACATAATTCCGCCATTTATTTTCAATGATTGACTAATTTCCAATTTAGCGTTCAAATCGAAATTACAGACGTCTGTAATTTAGTATTGTTTCACTCAAAAAAATTGACCATGATTAGGTCAATAATTACTATAATTAGAGGTACGTTATCCTTTAAAGACAACGACACCGAAAGAACAATTTGTTTACAAGTAGTTAATGATTTGTACTCAAATCATTTTTATTTATCTTTCAGTTTTAATAATAATAATAATAATAGAGGACACCTTAACAGGTTTTCTATTTAATATCCTCGATGACGCTTGTATGAAGATAATAGCGAACTTGTACCGATAAAAAGCATCTTCAAATTGCCAAGATTGGAAGATTATCGAAGCAAATTTTAAACAGAAAATAAACTCGAACCCCTATTTTTAGTAGTCGGTGTAGTTAATTTTGCGTAACATAAATTAGAGTCAATATGCCGATTTATTGTGCTAATGTCAGTTATTAGATTTTTTAAGATTTTAATTTACGTCAATTTGTAAACAATAACAATACACTCTAATGAATTTGACGCAAAAATAACGACGAAATCAATCGATTTTTAGTCAAATTAGTGTGAATATGTCGCTTATTTAGCTTGTATTTGTAATTTAATGAATGGTTATACTTTTGATTATAATGTTTTTCGATTTATGTAGGAATTTTTATTTAAATGCTAGATTTTACGCGAATTTACCGGATTTAGAGAATTTAGGTAAAGGATAGATTAATTAAAAGTAATATACAGGGCGTATAATTTGTTATAATTTCATGCGTATCGATTCTTTAAATATTAAAATTGTTCCACGTTTGCATTTAAAATAAGCTCGAAATTTTGAAAATTCCCCTACTGAGTTAATTTTTGATCCATAATCGTGAATTGGCGCAATTTGGACAGTTTCAGTCGTTTTTTGAAGAGGATTGTTGGTCTTAATTGAGCAGTAAAATCTCTCCTAGAAATTCTAAATTAAATAAAAGGACTTCATCTCTTCCTTTCTTGAAATTCGTAGGATATTTTAGGGCGAATTCCTTCGACATTTCTGCGATTTTTCGAGATAAACTGTTTTATTTTCGGTTATTAAATGATTTATTAGGTAGCCCAATTTTGTCTATTATGTAATTAAAATTTCTTCAGAATATTCCATTAATAATTCTCTATTATTATTGAAATGTATTCGCCTTGATCTCACAGAAAAATAATATAAATAACAAATTTCTTATACAATTTAAATATTAATAATTGGACAAGGTTAAGAAATTCCAGTAAATCGTAAAGAATAATTCACGCCTTCCCTTTTACCACTCACTTAAATCATAGGTCTTCTATTGGATCCAAATTGTAAGGCCGGTCCTGTTTATTTATCAAAAAGAAGTGCGAAATTTGGCGTGTATACGTCTTCAACATCAGATTAAAGTGCAATTTTAATTACTAATTTCAACCTTGACTTTATTTGTTATTTAGAATCAAGAATAGAATTTTCGGTGACAAGTGCAATAAATAAAAACAAGTATTTGTTTTGTAATGTTAATTAATTAGGTAAATACGAAATAGAAAAAAATTGTACTGGGAATACCCTATTGTATGCAAAAATTATTTTCAAATCGAACATTTAATGGTATATTGATGTTTAGTCGATGTAAATTTGATGACAATAAAAAAGAAAATATTGAAAATTCAAAAAAACGCAATTACTGTAATTAAATAAATTGACTAAAACAACGTCTATACAGGGTGTATAACGATATTTCAACAAAAATTGGCCATACTTTCGGTCAATTGAGTCGTATTTTGTTTCGTACTAAAATTGGAAAATAAACGAATCAAGCTACGACATTATGTAACGAAGACTTGGCCAACTGCTAAGCGAAATTCTACACCCCATATAAAGTTACAAATCACTGTAGACAAAGCTTAAGCAGAAATATAAGTGCACAGGTCACTTGATTTGCATTGTTACAAGTGCTTGTTTTCCATTCTTTTTTTCTATCAAGGCTGACTTGATTTAGTTTTTAATTATTTGAAGACTTTGATTCCCATCCTTCAGTTTTGGGTAAACAAATGAAAGGAAGTCTGGTAATTTAATGGTAGGTTCACAATTAAAAGTTTCCATAGCCTGTAATTTATATTTGTAACAATACTTTAGACAGGTACAAATAAAACATTTTAAATAAAACATCCAGTTATCCTTTAATTTAGCAAAGGTTAATATTGCACAGGTTCACCTCTATTGTTCCCAGAAAAAATAAAACGCGACTAGACCAAAATTAACAAGGCCGTTTCAATTTGGTAAAACCTAACAGTGAATTAAGAGATAAGTGAAGAAAATTAAGTGATTTTTTGGAAATTTTATGCACAATTTTCTACCATAGATTGCAATAAAAACTCCAAATTCCAATCTAATTTGTGTATGTTTATCAGCCTCCGGAAATCTACTATTTTAGTTTCCCAAATCAACCAAAAATCGTTAAAATTGAAGCTGGCTCGAGTTCAATATTTGGCACACCTTTGTAACCGTATAAATGACATGGCGGCGTACGCATTATAAAATGGCGCACTGTTGTCAGCTTCATTTTCTAAAATAATATAATAACTAAAATATAAATTTCAATTAAGTATACAAGAATAGTTTACCTATTTTATAGACGAGATATTAATTTAGTTGCAAGACATTTCTATATCTAAACTTAATATGGCGAAATTGACTAGATAATTGTCGTTGTAGTACCCATATTGGCAACAATGTTCGTTTGTTCTAGTCACGGTGTGCCTTATTTTCGTCAACACCTGGAACAAAAAAAATATAACATTATATCTTCAATTTGTCAATGTTTGTAGAATCTTTATAAATGGTTTTATCACCATTTTTAAGTCTTCATCTTCGTCAACTAACCTGGCTAATTCTTTGATTTCGAACCATTCAATTTGTTTGATTTCCTTCCGATTATAACGGAACTGTTGGTTTTTATCAACATTCCTAACAACATACAACCCAACCAACGATGCTTCACCTTTTTTTGGTTGTACATACTTTTCATAGTATTCGTTCTTTGATATAATTTGGCTGACATCAAATTTTAATTCTTCATATATTTCTCTAATTGCACATTTTAATGTATCGTTATTATCATCGATGTCTAATTTTCCTTTCGGAAACGACCATTGACCACTGAAACCACGAACTAGCAGTACGGATCTTTTATCGGCTGCTATCAGAATTGCTCCATAGCGCGGCAATCGTTTAGATTCGTTCACATAGGTGTGGATTTTTGATATGAAATCTTTATTGAGGTTCAATTTTTTGAATACAAATTCTGTGAAGGCTCTACGGTCATAATCGTTGGTTCTTGATTTACGTAGATGTTCATCAATGTAATACCAGTAAGCAGGCTCGATTCGCGATGAAATGAACAGTGGCATCAATTCATCATCGAGGTTCGATGGCAGTTTTCCAACACGATGAAGAATTTCGGTTTGGATTTTTTTTGGTGACTCTATGAGAGTTTGTTTGAACCTATTGAAATTGCTTCCCATTTTGAATTTGTTGTAATCCATGTTCATCTATCTCGTACAATTTCAAATTTTTGTATATTGCGAACAATATTTATCCTTATAAATAGTATATATAATAGTATATAAATAGTATAAATAATTTATCCTTATAAATAGTATATTTGAGAATAATTTCATTTAGTATTCATTTTATAAATGAACCAATACATTCCATAAACTATTTATGTATAGAATAGTAAATGACAAAAACTTGTTGGACTTCGGTAGATTCGAACTTGGCTCCTTGATGCTGAAAGGCAAATACTGTACCAGTAGACCAATTTCATCGTGGAATGTATCATTGAATTCTTCTTTATATGATACTGTTATTTTTTATCATAAAAATAATAATTACTAAAACTTCAAATAATTGTAGACAATAATCATTTTGCTTTGGATAATATATTGTTATTTAGAGGAAATCATTTGAAACATTCAATTAAAAATTATCAACAAAAATAATTGTACAAATTGAATCTGGCGCTGTTTGGTGGCTAAAGCTGCGCCATAACCGCCATTCTATCGACATTTATAACAAAACTACTTGTACAGATAACCACCAATTATCATTGAACAGTACACTAAATTGTGGAAATTGTGGAAATTGTTTAGAAGATGCATGCAATTAAAAATAATTTTATTTCTAAATAATAAGCGTGTAACTTTCGCCACTTCCAAATTGCCATTACAACTAGCCACGTCTCAAATAATTCCGCAAATTTCAGAAATCGTGTAAATGAATCAGTTGTTCGATAATTTTATTGTTTCTATCCAGCTTCAATTCTAAAATATTACAGATTTTGTGGATTTTATTTAGAGAATTTAAAAATAATAATTAAGTCGATACAAAATTCCGTTTTAAGGATTTTATTTTGTGACAATTTGGCAATATGGCAAAATAACCTCAAATTCTCACATGTTTGTCACTGTTTGATATTGTAAATATTAGATTAAAATTGTGAAAATTAAACAAAATAATTGAGTTAATAGTGGAATAATGGCGAAAATCAAGAATAAAAAACGTAATCTTTCCGATAAAGTCAATAATAATAAAATTAAAGACAATGTGAAGAAGAAACAATTAAATCCGTTCGAGGTGCATATCAATAAGGATAAGATGCCGATATTGGGGCGTAAATTGAAGAATGATCGTGGCTTACCGGGAATATCACGGGCTAAAGCTATAGAAAAACGCAAAAATACTCTATTACAAGAATATAAGCAACAGAATAAAACAAATCAATTTCTAGATAAACGTATTGGTGAAAAGAATATGGATGAGAACGATAAGATTACGGCCCGTTTTACAGCTGTACGGATGAAACAGCACCGACAATCGATATTCAATTTACCAGATGATGAAATACAATTGACGCATAAAGGTCAAACATTATCGGAAATTGAGAAATTCGACGATCCACGATCCGATGATGATGACGATGATGATTACAATCAAAATAACGATACAGATAAGGGGCGTTTAGATTCGAAATTCGTCGAAGATGCACATTTCGGCGGTGGTATTTTCAATAAAACAACCAACGATGGCGCTAAAACACATAGAGATTTAATCGATCAATTGATAGCCGAATCGAAAAAACGTAAAGCCGAAAAACAGAAAATTAAAGAAACCACATTAGAATTAACCGAACAATTAGATAGCGAATGGAAGGATTTATTGCCGTTGGTTAACAAACAACAACGCAAAAGTGATGATGTTGAATCAAAACAGAAATTGGATGATTACGATCGTCTTATGCAAGAATTGAAATTCGAAGCGAGAGGTGTCCCAACAGATCGTCTAAAAACTGAAGACGAATTAGCAAAAGAAGAAAAGGAGAGATTGGAAGAATTGGAAAAAGAACGTTTAGAACGTATGAAAGGTTTAATTATAGAGAAAGAAACGAATAAAATAAATCATCGTAGTGCTGATGATTTAGATGACGATTTCGTTTATGAATCAGATCAAGAGAATTTGTTGACTTATAATGAAGCCGGTGAGGCTAACGTTGAGATTGATGCACAACTTAACGGAAAAGAAATCGGAAAGGGGGCTGAAAATGAAGAAGACGACGAAATTGATGGAAACGCCGAAGAAGAAGACGTAATAATAGAAGAAGAATCTGAAAACGAAGATAATTTATCCGATTTAAAAGCCGAAAGTAGTGATGAAGATACAAACGATGAAATAAACGAAATTCAAGAGACTATAAAGGAAGATTTATTGAAACGTAAAGAAATGATGGATAAAGCTCGAGATGAATTACCGTTCACTTTTAATTTACCGAATTCGTATGAGGATTTACAGAAATTATTCGAGAATCGTTCCGGTTTACAACATGGTGTTATTCTCGAACGTATGTTAAAATGTAATCATCCAAGTTTAGGTAAAGATAACAAAGAGAATTTATCGATGTTATTCGCTTATTTATTACAATATTTGAATGATTGTTCAAATGAAGCGACCAATGGAGAATCAATTAGACAATGTTTCGATATTTTCTCAAATATAACACCGCATTTGTACGAATTAGCGAAATTAAATCCGGAAAGTACACACAATACAATCTGTGAGGTTATTAAAGAAAAACAGGAAGAATATCGCAAAAAAACCAAAATCTATCCCGGTTTAGAATTGTTAATTTTCTTGAAATTAATCAGTTTATTATTCACAACTTCAGATTATCGACACAAAGTTGTTACACCGTGTTTCGTTTTTGTGGAACAAATTTTGAATGGATGCCGTGTTAAAACGAGGCGAGATATCAGTTATGGCCTATTCCTCTGTACGCTTATCTTAGAAGTGAGTTATTGGAATATTTGTGAAGTTTCGTTTAATTTTTGTAATTTTCCAGTACACATCGTTATCGAAACGGTATTTACCGGCTGTTATCAATTATTTGAGTGGTATTCTACATATGGCTATACCGAAATTTTGTGTTAAATTGATAAAAATCCAACCACCGTTCCGTTCAACATCTACAAATCTAGTTCTATACGATGATTTAAGTAAAATCGATATTGATTTAAAGATGAATATCACCGATTTATTATCAAATATTGAGATTGATAATAGTTTTAAATGTCGCTCGATTTATTTGACGTTGAAATTGATCGATGAATTCGATAGGAACTATACGAATCTACCATCGAATGTTGAAATATTTCACGATATTGTTGAATATTTAAAACAAATTAATATCGATAATTATCCGGAAGTGGTGCAAAATGAATATAGGCGGATTTTAGAACAATTAGAACGGAGACAATCGGATAGGAAATTGGTTTATGTTCGAATGCCGCAACAAAGACCGAAAGCCCTACGGATGTTGGAACCGAAAATCGAAGAAGTGTAAGTTTGATGGAACTTATATTTATAGTGACTTTGGGTGCAATTTTCTGGAAAACAAAAACGAAAATTAGAAATCCACTCTCGCCCAGATGTAGAGTCAACTTTCGTCTATCAAATCGTATAAATTTCACTTTATTTTGTTGACTGTACAAAAAGATATGTGTTGGATAAACACCTTTTTGTCGGCACATAATTAGGATTTTCGGAAATCTGGAAGATTATTTTTAAAAACCATTTTCGCCCAAAGTTGAAGAATTATATCTAGAATCGAATAAGACATCAACCGTTTCGATATCTGTTCCGGTTTTTGAGATAATCGAGTTTTCTTACAGGACAATACTGTTAATTTTTATTATTTTTTAGATTCGATGGGAAACGGCGGCGGGTTCAAAGCAAAGATAAAGCCGAACGTGAGAAGCTCCTCTACAAACTGAAGAAGGAAACAAAGGGGGCGTTGCGCGAAATCCGGCGCGATAAGGCATTTTTGGGTAGAGTTAAAGTTCAGCAACAACTACAAAGGTTTGTTTTGTTTTTATAATTATTTTATTTTATTGTTAATTGTAATTCCAGTGATCGGGCTCGACGCGACAAAGTTAAACGGATTTATTCGGAGGCTGCTATGCAACAAAGCGAACTTAATGCAATTGATAGGAAGAATAAAAGGAAGAAATAAAGTCGATTATTTTAGAAAATTGTCTTATTTTTAAAAGAAATGACGAAATGACAAATAATTGCTCTTTATTTACAATATATCACTTCTAGTCACAAAGGATCTGATATAAAATAATATAAGAGCACTTTTAAGTACTACGTAATAAAAATAGATTTGTATTATTGGAAAGAATCTGATATCACAAAAATATGTTTTAATATGTTCGTGTTAATGTTGTTAATTCGTAGATTTTATTAAGACTGATTTTTCTTCCAAATCGCATTGAAATTATTACGTAAATCTAGTTTAGTAAGAAAAGACTAAATAACAAAATAATATGGCAAACAATCATGTAATATCTACATTGGAATAGGTTTTAATTATCCGAAAACAGTCGCTGCAACACCCATGACGACGATGCCAACAATTAGCGCAACTATCTGTTTGATGGACTCCTTCGGATCGTCTTCTTTGAGCAAATCGGGAAGAACCGTAACTAGGGCGATGTGCAGAAAAGTACCGGCTGTGAACGGCAAAATCCACGACGTACGGGCTTCTATAAAACACCATCGAAACATTAACAAATCAACGCGATCAAAATCAAACTCCTTACCGATTGCATTCGAAGCCCCACTGCACAGAATTGCAGCAAATGCACCGATCAATCCACCGGTAGCTGTTAATAACTGATAGAACGCGGCATCCCAACGATTGAAACCCGATTTCAACAAAATGGCAAAATCACCAACTTCGTGCGGTATCTCGTGCACCAATATCGCGAATGTTGTCAACAAACCCAAACGTAATGAAACTAAATAGGCGCCACCCAACGATAGGCCGTGGGTCAGATTGTCGATTGTGTTCGCTAACAAATTCAAATAGCCTTGTATCTGCAATTTAAACGATTATTAATTTCAAAATTTCAAATTTTAAAATAATTACATTTTTTTTATTGTAAGAGTCGTGAGTTTTTTCGTATTTCGTTTTCAAATTGTTATTCTCGGTTAATATAACCGGCATTTGGTTCAATTTCTCCAATACAGAAAACGATTTTTCAACGATAACAAAAGCAATTAATCCGGTCAAAATTAGTAGACCTGTACTGCGTGTCGGTTGGCCGCCTGTAACAAATCAAATCTGAATCTATTTGTAATTTGGATCGATTTAAATTGTAGATCTATTAAATTACTGATTCAATTCTAGTGACGTCAATTTCTGGTTAAAATTGTAATATTTACCGTTACTAAGGATGTCTTTGGCCCAAATTTCTGGTAATGAATGCAGGAAAACATCGCCCAATAGGCCGCCAACAGCGAAACTGAGTAGGGTCTTCAACTTATTTGCACCATCTGAAATTTAATTGTTTCTGTTTAAGTAATTGAATAACAAATTGATTGAAGTTTTAACTGGAAATCCATTATGTCATTCAACGCTTTATTGTTGTATTTTTCCTATAATTTATCATTAATTGCTCTGAATTTATTATTATTATTATCATCATTTCAGTTGATGCAAAGTGCAATTTTTAAATATTTACAGAATTCCTTTGCATTACTACTATTTGTAAATAATAACAAAAGTAAATATGCCAAAAAAATTACAACCATACGTGGTAGATTATTTAAAATAACAAATATTTGCCCCATTTTCTTTATTTTAAAAGGAGATTACAAATTTTTGATAAGCAATAATGGATTTCTATTTTCGAACATTTCAATTATAGGAAACGTCATAAAATTTGTTAATTTTTACGATTCAATTTAGTTTTGCAACAATCTAACGTGTGTCTTTTCTAAGATTTCCACAATGGGCAATTGTTCTAATAACATTCCACAATGATTTATCTCGCAGTTGGCCATGCATTCGAGGGATACAATCGTATTCTGTAACTTCCTGTACATCCGTTACCATGACAACTTTGTAAATCAACAATCCAAACAAAGCCTGCTAGATTTCTAAGCACTTTGCTTATTATTAATGGAGAGAAATCTAGCAGGCCTTAAGATTAAATTAATAGAAATGATGGAATGACTGGTGCATTCAAGGTTATTCTGCCACTAAAAAGTGGCAGGGTGCAGTATGAATAAAGATATGCGTTATGTTCAAGCGAGGTACATTAACGTGATACACCCTATCGTTGCAATTAAAGCTAAATCATCGGTCGTATTCTAGAACTTTTTGGTGATTTGTTACCATAACGGTTTTTTTATAACTTGCTTTATTCTTGTCTGTAGAGAGTACGATAGAAGCTCTATTCGGAGAAATTGTAGATCTCCAGCGTTGTCATAGTAACAAATCGATAAAAAATTAGAGAATACCACTGTAGGTTTTCAAATCGACTAAAATCCGTTATAATCGTATGAAAATTAAAGTTATATTTTTAATCTAATCTCTGTACGTGCCAGATTAAGTCGCCTATTTATTTTCAAAATATCTAAAAAAGAGATCAAAGACGGGGGATAAAAATTACTTTTGAAGAGTCTAAATATTTACCAAAAGTGTATACTTGAAAATTGTTATTTTATTTTAGAAAATATACAGGGTGTTCAACAATATTACACCTCATACAATGTTTTGGTTACGTAACGTCGTAACTTGATTCGGTTGCTTGTTTTTAATTGAAAAATGTTAATAGTGGTAGCGTATGAAACAAGCTACGATTCTTGTTGACGATAATAATAAAAAAATTGCAATATAATAAAAGCAAATTTGTTGGATAATAGAATTTCTACCCATTTGATAATTTCACAGTTGAACAAACCAAATTTGTAATAAATTATGTAAGAAATACTGTTGAAACAATATCAATTATTTACAGAAATTTGCACATCAACTCTTTCTACATTCATTAATATTTATTTTTATTGAAACTGATAACAATAATTCATAGAAAGAGATAGAATAAATAATTAATAAATAATGTACAGAATGAATCGAGTAGGTTTCAAAACAAACAAAACAACCCACTTTGCCAAGTTGATTTTTTTCGCAATTTTAAAGCGACATAATTACGTATTTATACGGCAATTTTTATTAAAAAAAATTTGTAATTAATTTTTCAATTTTTCTTCCTCCTTGATTTCTGTTATCATTCTGCCTCTTCAATTTTTTACAATTCATTTATTTGCCCACTTGATTCTTTGCCACATTTGCTTTTAGTCAATTTATATTTTCACCGATATTGATTTTCTATTATTATTAAAATTGAATCAATACGCCATGTTTATTGTTATAGACAATCATAAATGATTATTTTACTAGCGTATGGATCAAGTTACACTATACGTTCTGAATTCATAGCTTGGTGGAATTTGGCCAACTGCGCGACAAAATAATGTACATCTGTATGTTGTTTTGTTTTCTTTTGTTTTGATTAACACGCCAACTATTCTGATTCATTGTAAATTGTAAAATTCGCGGTAATATTGTTAAGATAATTCAGACTTATTGTGATTTCGTTAAAATTTTGCCTTGAAATTCTTGGAATATTTACATTAATCACTATTATTATTTATGATTTATTTTATTATTAATATATTAGATTCAGTTGGCTTTGGTTACGATAAAGAAACAAGTTTTTGGGGACAAAACAATGAAGTCAAGGCCGCTACGATTTATATGAATTTACTATTTACGTTAATTAACTATAATTTGGGGAGTTTTTGGTAAAATAATTGAGATTTTAATTTGTTTTCCTTTAGAATAATTGCCTTGAACTCCTCATATCTGAGCGATAATACGCCATTTTTCCTGTGTATTATCCAAACAAATACTAGTTAAAAATGATAACAATTGAAAAAAATCAGCTCACTTTCTGTCATATTTTCAGTCTATTATCTCATAAAAATCATGACCTTTTCTATTAAAATCATACAAAATAATATAAAACTGGGGCCAAATAACGAAAAGTAAAAGTATTCAACCTAACCTCCTTGTTTCAGATTATCGGTCTGATCAATGGGGATGACCAATAACGGCAACACACCGGATAAGCCAACTAAGATTGAGCCAATCATCGCCCCCAGCCATGGTACATAATCGAACGATGATAACATTGAGAATTCCATTGACATTAAATTATTTAAATTCTTATAATTGATGTCTAGTATCGTACCATTTGGGCCGGCCAAACACTCGAATAAGCTTTCAACCACTGTCATTGTTAGATAAATGGCACATTTATCAATCAAGGGGGCTCGATATTTTTTTGAATGTCGCTTGTTTATTTTAATAGTACACAACACTTCACAATTACCGCCACTAATGAATAATGATGATGATATTAACAATAAAGGAGTCTTTATTTCCTTGTTTTTATTGTTGTTTTAAGTGTACACCGACTAACCTACGCTGAGATTGAGCCGAGACACTTTTCGATTGATTTAAACGATAATTTATATGATTGAAGAACAATTTTAATCAGTTATTGTTACAGTGAGCATTGTTATCGTAAATTTATTTACATGCTGAATGACGAAACAATTGAACCTCATCCAAGTCTAATAGTAAAGAATTGAATATTTGCGCAAGTCTGTTGTCTATCCATCTCTTTCCAGCCGTTTCAAACTATATGTTTATCTCTTTTTAACAGTATGGCTGCTGGTGGAATTGTGGTTTCCACCAAAGTTCAAGTGGGAAAAGAAATGGCGCTTTGGCCTATTTTAAGGTACTAGGAATAGAAATTTTGTCCTCTAATAAACTTTTTTCTAAATTCTTTATTTCCAAATAAAACTCAAATATTTTCTTCTTAGCAATATTTGGCGTCTAATTTGATCACTTTGTAGCAATTTTAGCTCTTAAATCACGACAAATTTGGTAATACTGTGGTTATATTAATCGGTTTCCACCAAATTTCACCCCACCTCGTCAAAAGACCTCAATTTAGGCTATTTAGAGCGGAAATCTCAACTTTATAGTTCATATCAATCATATGATTGATCGGTTCGATAGACAATTGAATCTCAAAATTAAATTGATAACAAAGTAGATCTATTATAGTATACATTAGTGAGTTATCTCAAGTATAAGTAACGATTTAGACTTTCATTGGCTACTTAAAGTGAAATTTCCAAACAAAATTGAATGTACTCAAACAATTAATGAAGAAAAATCCAATATCTCTAATTCTATTGTTTGTGATATTGCGATTCTCAATGATTAGAATGACGTCACAACTTTGGTGGAATAAACTGGAATTAATCGGGTTCATTCATCTTTTGTCTGCGCATGGCAGAAATAATGCGACTTTAAATTAATTTTTTTTTGTTTATAACTATTAATTATTTCGGAAAAATATTCAACTTTATTAATTGATAACAACAAATTAATTGTTAATAATTTTCACTTTTATTGTTGACAAATATTCCAATATTTTCGTATTATTTCACTATACATTGAGAAGAGATAGGGCGGAAGAAATTTGTTAATTTCGTGGAAATTTTCGAGTGGTAATTAAAAAGAAAATTAATTAACGTGTGGAGAGAAACGTGGTTAAATAGTGCACTGTCATTGGCACTATTTATAAACATTAACACATGTCTAAAATTCTCTTTGTTGAACATCAGAAAACGGTTGCTTTGTTGATAGATTTATGTACAATAATTGATAAGCGATTTTTTCGCATTAATTTTTTTTTAAAGATTTACCTTGTTTTAGTCCCAGTTTCTAAAAATTATCAATAAATAACTGAACTTTTCATCGAAGACTAAATATTTATTATCGATAGTTGCATTTTTATTGAATTTTCATAATTTATACTGTTTTTTGAAGTTTACTTAAAACTAACAAGATAAGAAGGCCTTGGAAAGTGATAAAGATTGTATTCTTAGAATAAATGAGCTCATTTGAATACAATGCTTCTGCTTGACAAGATGATAAATATTTTATTCCTTGATTTCTCTTGCGATTTCTCCTAAATTCACAAGAAAGGATTATTTCTCAATAATTTTCGAGCTAAAATGCGATTTCTACAACGAATAATTACTATACAGAACCGGAAATACAACTAGAAACACTTCAAAATTTACAACCACATCTTTGCCACTAGTTGAATAAGTTAGAGAAACTTGTGATGTTTTTAGTTGAAATCGCCAGTCCTGTAGATCGATTTGAGTGCATTTTTAAGCTTTTAGACCATGAAAAAGGCCCAATTTGGTGCCTTAAATTAATTCTTCTATATTAGAAGTGGTACTTGGACTTTTGGCCGACTGATAACCTCAATAACCAAAAATAACCCCAAAAATTGCCAATTCTACAAAACCTCCCAACTTTCGACTAAATTCACCTGCCAAACCACCGATTGGAAATTCTGCAGCTTTAGTTCCAAGATTTGCGTCGGCAATAATGCCAATTAGGCGTAAAAATTTCGAAATAAGGCGGAAAAGGAAGAACGGGGCGCCGATTCGATGCCCACCGATAATATTCAACGAATAAATCAAAATAATTTATAATTTGGCAATGCCAATACAGATCAACTAATGGCTTTATCTTGTTGTAAAATCATCCAAAAGTTTTTGAAAACATTCATAAATATTCAGGTGTAGTGTGGTGATTCAAATCGATGAAATTCGAAATATTTGGCTGTAAATTTTCGAGGAAAAATCGGTTTTCCTCTCTCCCATCAAACAAGAATGCCGGTAGAGTGTTCGTCATCGGAACAACTAAATTAGCATCGCACAGTGTTAACGTTTAATTAAAGCCAATCTTTTTTTGATTGTTGTCTACCACCATCTAGAAAAAGAACTTGATCGTCAGCCAATGAAACGAAACTTTGTCAGACAAGCTCCATACTGTTGGTGATTTTTTGGCATACCCAGTTATAGCTTAGTACTTGACTATTTTCGTTGGACAAATTAACACAACGGTGATTACAGTTGTAACATTTTTTTCGAAGATTCTTGATTGTTAACAAGATGGACGCTTGGGGCACTTTGGATATATCATCAGCGATCACACGGGACGATCTCAATAGCAGTTTTCGGCGTACAAAACAAATCGTAAGTGGCCAAATTCTACAAATTGTTTCATAATTAGTCGGGTTGATTGTAATAGAAATTCCCGCGTATTATTTTGAATCGAAATCAGGTGGAATTTGTGTTGACCGGATTTCGACTGTTGCAAAGTTATTTTAAGAATCCCATAAACACAATCGTGCATCGGTTACATAAATTCCATTTGGAAAATCCGTTGAAAATCTCGTTAACGTGTTGGAAATTTGATCGAAAATGGATATGAATCCGGATGTTTGGGGCCAATTGGCCTTAGAAGCGTCACAAGTTTATCTGACAGATGGCACGGCGGCTAAAAGTCCATTTGCATCAACGGTAAACTCGCACCGAAACTAACACTAAAAAATTTCAATTTTATTTGTTGTAGACTATTGAGAAATTACCAGATAAAGTCCTACTACACATATTCAGTTATTTGAGCCATAAAGAAATCTCTCGTATGGCGAGAGTTTGTAAAAAATGGCGAATGATCGCTTACGATACCCGACTGTGGAAAAACGTGTCATTGAGACCGGAAATCTCCGGTTTACACGTCGGTTCATTAGAGTCGTTATTAGCACTGATCAGTATCCGATTTGGGCCCTCTTTACGCTACATTGAACTACCAATAGAGCTAATAACACACACCGTTTTGCACGAATTAGCGAATAAATGTCCGAATTTAACGCATATGCTTTTGGATTTTTCGACGGCAATGCAATTGCACGATTTCAGCGAATTACAAGCTTTTCCAACGAAATTGCGCTACTTGTGCATCTGTCTATCCGAAGTCATCTTCATGGAGGGTTTCATGAGGAAAATTTACAATTTCATTAACGGTTTAGAAATTCTACACTTAATTGGTACTTATGAGAAAGTCGAAGAGGAAGAAGAGGAGATTTATGAGGTTATCAACGTGCACAAATTGAAATCCGCCACGCCGAATTTGCGCGTTATCAATCTCTACGGTATCAATTTCGTCGACGATAGCCACATTGACGCCTTCAGTTCCAATTGTATCCAAGTGAGTTGTGGAATTTTAGAATTTTTGGGAAGTTTGTAAAATTTTTCCACTTCTAGTTAGAGTGTTTGGCCGTAAATTACTGCGCCAAAGTGACCGGTTCGACGCTAAAGACGCTATTGCAACGCAGTCGCCGTTTAAAATGCCTCCTAATGAACGGAACAAGTACCTTATAATAATTCCATAATTTAGAGTTTAATTATCGCAATCTGCAGGTCTTCAAAGTGAATATTTGATGCAGGTTGAATGGGAGAAGTGTTCGTTACAAGAATTGGACATTACAGCTACAGACTTATCAACGGAAGCCTTACAGGATATGTTGACAAGGCTTCCGGGTTTGAGATTTTTGAGTGCCGGCCAATTGAACGGTTTCAATGATTCTGTATTGAAGACCTGGATGGAGGCGGGAAATCCTCGAAATTTAGTAGAATTTTACGATTATTGGTTAAGTTGATTGTATTTGTTGGAATTTTAGGTAGCTTTAGATTTGGATAGTTCGGATAATTTGACTGAAGAGGCTATTTATAAATTTTTATGCAAACACGGACATCAATTATGGGGTCTTGGACTGTCTGGTATGACGCATATGACTGATTCGTTATGGCAGACGGCTCTTCCTATTTTAAAGAATGCCAAGTAGGTTTGAGATTAATTTTGATTTACAACTTTACTAATTGATTTGGCCGGAAAATGATGAATTTAGAACAGTTCGGCCGCTTCTAATAATACAAATCAGTAGCGCAACAACCATTTATTTGTTGGCCAGTAGTGCTTTTCCGGCCAAATTTACCCTTCTATTTTGCAAATTTAGGAAATCTTTCGTTCTCTTATACTTGTACTTCAAATTTATCCTTTGGCAAGCCAAATTTACCCTTCTATTTTGCAAATTTTGGGAACTATTTCGTTCTCTAATAATTGTACTTCAAATATATGCTTTGGCAAGCCAAAATTACCATTTTATTTTGAAAATTTTGGGAACTATTTCGTTCTCTAATAATTGTACTTCAAATATATGCTTTGGCAAGCCAAAGCTACCATTTTATTTTGCAAGTTTTGGGAATTTCTTTGTTGACCTATAATTTTACACCAAATGAGTGCTTTTCCGGCCAAATTTACCCTTCTATTTTGCAAATTTAGAGAACTCTTCCGTTCTCTTATATTGTACTTCAAATTTATGCTTTGGCAAGTCAAATTTACCCTTCTATTTTGAAAATTTTGGGAACTATTTCGTTCTCTTATAATTGTACTTCAAATATATGCTTTGACAAGCAAATTTACCCTTTTGTTTTGGGAATGTCTTTGTTGACCTATGATTTTACGCCAAATTAGTGCTTTTCGGCCAAATTTACCCTTCTATTTAGGAAGCCTTTCGTTCTCTTATACTTGTACTTCAAATGTATCCTTTGGCAAGCCAAATTTACCATTTTATTTTGCAAGTTTTGGGAATTTCTTTGTTGACCTATAATTTTACACCAAATGAGTGCTTTTCCGGCCAAATTTACCCTTCTATTTTGCAAATTTAGAGAACTCTTTCGTTCTCTTATATTGTACTTCAAATTTATGCTTTTGTAAGCTAAATTTGCCCTTTTATTTTGCTTAAAAAACAAACTTGAAGCGCTGTATTGAACTTCCAAATTCATGCCCCTTTCCGCTTCCACTGACCATCTAGAAGCAAAATGCCTCTAAACTACCCACATTTGCAAAAACGCATTCTTCCAGGATCCTGGTGATGGGCACCCAGGAGCGGCTGGGCGTCAACATTCTCGTCGACCAACTGATGGACAGTATCGCGCGAAATTGCCCCATCATTGAACGTTTGGAATTGCGCTGGGATCCGGACAATTTGCGTTTCTCCGACAAAAGCCAGAAGGCTATCGACACGTTGCGTGTAAAGTGCTTGAAATTGCGCTGTCTGTGTCTCAGGTAATTTGAGACGATTGCTCAATTTGAAATTAATCGGAGACATTACAGTGACGGTCGTTATTACGAAGTGGTGAAGGCGAATTTCGAACGGGCCGACCGGATGACCGTCGTTCGGACGTTAACAAATTGCCGGGTATCCAACTACTATCTACTATCGAACTATAAAGATTTGATTTTCAATTAATTGATTTTAATTATTTATTTATTGTTTATTTTCAATTATAATTCAACGGCAACTAGTCAAGTTTGATTTGTTCGTTCGACTATTTCTATAAAGTGATAATAAACATAAAAATTGATAACAAAACAAAGAGGTTTTCACTAGAGTAACATCCATTTAATTTCTGTACAATTTGCGCTATTTACACTTTAGATAATTATGCCAAATTTTATTCCATCATATAAATAAGTACCCTTCTTTGCTCGAATAAACGGAAACAATAAACGACTTAAATCAATAAAACACCAGTTATTTCGATTAAAACTAGCATGAAGGACGTAAGTCGTTACTTATGTCGTTAATTTAACACATCAAGTAACGTTTACGTTCACAAATCACCGCTTATTCTAATTGAAAACTGTTTATTAAAGATAGGCGAATAATCACGTGATTAATTATTACTAAATTAACTAATAAATAGGACAGATATCAAATGTGATTCTATTAGGTGGTTTATGTTAAAATTTAGGTAAATTTTGATATCTGTTGTAGAATTTCTGCAATTATTTGAGAATAGAGCACGATCAATTAAAATCAGTCATTAAATTTGTTTAATTTAAACTGTCAAATCACCTATTATGATTAGTTTCTTGTTCTTCCACTTGTTGTTGTTCTTGTGACGACGCAACATTCGGTACGAGCAACGGTTGCGGTTGTTGTTGTTGTTGCAGCACCTGTTGATTCTTTCGTTCATCACAATCCATCGCATGCAAAATTTCATGGCATAAAGGACACCGATCTTGGACGTACAACCATTTCCTTAAACAAACACCATGGAAGAAATGTCGACATTTTGTAATTTTCGCCGAACGCATCTCCTGATAACAAATAGCACAAACATCATCTAATAGACGTAATTGTTCATCGTCGGCTTCCGGTAGACTTTCAATTTTATTAACAGCAGTACGACGTTTCATAAAAACGGACCAACCAGCTTTGGCATCACACCATATATTGAAATAGGCGTGGATGCACATCATTACGGCCCGGATGGCGCTGCCGCTTTCGAATAATAGAATCCAAGCGCCGTTGAAGAACAAGAAGATGCCGAAACAGAATTCGACTGTATTGCCGAATGCTCGAATATAGTAGATGTAGTCGTCTAGTTTCTCCCAGAAGGTTTCCCGGCGGGCATCCAGCAGGAATAGCGAATAGATCGATAACGAGACGAGGACTTTAACGATTACTTCAATACTGAACGCTGTCACGGCCAATAACCAGGTGGACGTAACTTGAGTTGTCCATAGATAATACATTAGGATTATCGGTAATATAATTAAAACGATACAGACTAGTAGTGCGTGTAAATGGCGACGTATCGATGGATTGTGTGATGCACTCAAACTCATCAATAGCGGATTAACAACATTATGTATAAAATGCAGAATTGCCGTGAACAATAAACAGAAATTCCTGCATAAACGTACAAAACGTATCTCCGGTTCTAAGCCGGTTAAACCAGTTTGTAATGCCAATATGTAGAAAACAATAGCCGATACCGTACCGAAATTCTTATCGTTTTCATCATCACTCAATAATAACCATTGGAAGAATTTCCCAATATAATTGCAAATATACGACACAATACTTGTTATACCTAAAACTGCTGTTAATGTATCACAACCAGTTATCAATAAATATTTCATTAAACGATAATACGATGAATATTGATTATCGTTAATATACCAATAACCAGATAAAAAGAAGATGAAACCATTTTCGAAAACACGTAATAACCAAAATGTACGCAATACTTCAGGTACATTTAAACGTTGCCATTCGCTTTCAACTAGTGCCGACATACCGAAATTCGATACGAAATTCCTTGAACGTACATAACCATTAATTAGAGCATCCAATATTGGTATTATCGATGACCATAATACGAATTTAATTAATGCTAATGGTAATAATGCAGAAAATACAGGTAGATGATTCAATATTGTTTTAGAAGGCACAGGTAGTATACAAATTATTGATGGTGTTAGAAATGTCAATGGTAATATTCTTTGTAAAAATTGATATCTTGGTCCTAAATGTATATTAATAAATATAAACGATAGGAAACTTTGTAATAGATAATTCTTCAGAATTATTAGCGTAACACCACCAGTTTTTGTTATTTCATTCATATTCAATGATAATATATTATCTAATATACTTGTTGTTATTGTTGTATTGTAAGTTGGATCTTCTAATATATTAATCACCGATTTTACCGTACTTTGATTATTCCAATATGATACAAAAACAACACCAACTGATAACAGATACATATAGGCCACCATTAAATATTTCGTATTCAATATAAACAAACATAATGCTGCCATACAACCTGCAACAATCAACAATATCAACAATCGAATAGGAAACGTATGGCGCAACTTGACACATCTCCAATACAATCAATATTGGAAAACCAAGTTACGAGTCACGTTCAAATAATAATTAGTATTAAATATTAATCGAATTTTCTGGGGATATTTTACGAAAATCGATATTTATCGACTTTGAATTCGTGGTTACGTTCGATTTGATATTTATTAACATCAGTCGTCTTCTTTAACTTTTTATAAAATTATTACCATGCCACACTTGATTAAATAAGTCACTTTAATTCAATTATTTCTATTAATTTGCAGTTGTATTCTCGAATTCTCGATTCGTTACTATAACAACGCTGAAGATCTGCTTAATTCGTGCATCCTTTCAATTATACGTATGATTGAATCTAAAGACCGATCATCGCCATAGTAACGAATTGTCAGAAAGTTGAAGAATACAACTGTTGTCAACTTCGATACAATTTTTCTTGATTTTCCGGAAAATTACCGCCAGATTTCTTCCGCATTTAGGAAACTCTTCAAATTGCCGATTAAACCCCATATTCATTGCAAACAAATTAATATAGACTGAGTTATGAAATAAATAAATAAATAAAAAAGACTAGATTTCCATCTATAACTCAAAATTTTTACAATTATTTTCAAAACTATAAGATACAGCTTACAAGAAAACATTCCCAGGTGTCCCCGTCCGATTTTAATAAAATTTGGATATGTTATTCTCCATCGAATTCTAAGAGATGCATGTTTTTTTTTATCGACAGAAAAACATCTAGGGGGTGAAATCGTCACTCAAAGTTTAGGCTCAAACGTAATATTTCGAAAAAATCCAAAAACAGGTTTCTCCTACTTTTTTCACCTTCTTTCAAATGACATTAGTTTCGTCAAAATCCGATATAGCAATTTTCTTATTTTCAACCCTTATAACTTCCACCCTAATTAACATTTCTATATGCAAACAATGGACTTCTACATTATTTTTCACCCTTTGTCCCGTTTGAATATTTTAACCGGAAGTATGCGAAACTTAAGAAGTACTCCGTTTGAGCCTAAACTTTGAGTGACGATTTCAGCTCCTAGATGTTTTTCCGCCGATAAAAAAAACATACATCTCTTAAAATTCGATGGAGAATAACATTAAATTTCATTAAAATCGGGGGGGACACCTGGGAATGTTTCCTTGTTAGAATGTTCTTTCTAATAAGCCCGAAAATTCGAATTTTGAGTGGAAAATAAACGAGGAATTGTCAACATTTCTTCAACGTTACTATTCTATAAGATTGTCATGGTGATGTATCTACGAAAAGTTACAGAATATTTTGCAAATTTCCGAAGAAAGCTACGACACCGGTACAGCCATTGCGGCTAATTTGGCTATCATTTGTTAATTTTTATCACCACTCGTGCGATTAAAACCGTTACAATTGTTGTGATTGTACTAATTTTGAGCAATATATTGCGCAATATTTGTTAAAAAAAAAACCCTATTATTACATTTGTTCCGCTTTATAATTAAATTTAGAAAAAATATAATAATTACAATACAATTTATGAAGAATAGATGACTCATTGTTCTATTGTTCGATTCAAGATATAAGAATCTAGATTTTCGTCGAGTAGCGAAGTTATCTAACGAATTAATAATTGTAAAATTGATAATGAATCAGCGCTATATGAGATTGTACAATTTAATTTCCTCGGTAATCAATTCATGAATTTCTAATTGCCAAATGAATTAATTAAGCAATGACGTCAATTATAACCATCGATACCATTTTTTAAATAAATTTTCAAATTGATTCTTTTGATATTGAGGAAATTATGATTGTTCTCGTCTATTGCCGATTACTTTGATACAAACCTAGAACACTGAACAACAATCGTAGCACCGATTCAAATATTAATTCGTAAACGAAAGGATCAAATTTTGGTGGTAGTCCTCCGACAGCTGATATTATCGTATAATTTGTACCATCGAAATTATGGTCAATTGCCTGACGTACGCCCAATTCGTGTTCACCATCTGTACCAATGCCAATTTTTAATATTTCATCAATGACGAACAACGGTGGCACCCTCAATACCACCTCAACTAAACTCAACACTCGTGTACGGAGCGACATTTCATTGCAAAAAAAATCAACAATACGGGAAATTTCCAATAAATTAGCACTTAGACGATTTATTCAATAATCACAGATTTGTTTCAGACACGTTCTCTTTTCAATAAAATTCTGCGCCTGTGTTTGTGTATATTTTTGTGTTAGTGTGATGGACAATTAACGAAATGACATTAATGACAAATGTCATTTCATATGGGCCCCAAATATGGGGACTGACAGTGCCGGTAATGCAGACACCTACAACATAATTAGAGATAATAGCAAAAAAATAATCTAAAATGCCAATTTTTCGGATAAAACCACACGAATTGTTTATTACATCGATGAAATTTATAGCATTATTGATTATAATAATTTTATTTGAATAAAATTAGCGTCAAATTATAAAGGTATCTGTATTATTGATCATACCACTAAATTACACTAGATGGCGGTATACATTTTTTTCCAATTTCATTATATATTGAAATTTAATTTTTTTTAAGATTTAATTTATTAATTTTAAGTCTGAAATTAAGCCGTATAATTCAATACAATAAGAAAATACTACAAAAAATCTAAATAAGCGCCGCTCGTTTATAGATTTCTGTATTAACAACCGACCTCCGATCAGTTTGAGGTTATGTTCAACGGTTAGATGGCGTCGAATTGTGAAAATTTCAAAAATTTCAAACCAAAATTGTAAGTTATTTCCCAATATAAAGCCTTACTCAATAATCCAACAATAATTTTGTCATTTACTGTTACAGATGTGCGTGTTCGTGTGTGTGTCGTATAAATTTCTCTTTGATCTTATGATTTATGGGGCTTCCAGTTTTTTCCGTTGGCGAGATTTCATCGTCGCCGTCCTCCGCTATTCCCGGCTAAATAAGAGGTTTGTATTGTGGTATGTTTGTAAAATGGTTCAAAAATAGTTTTTTAAATACTCGTAGGTGAGTGGAGCACATGTTCGGAAAACGAACACAACTAATATGCCAACGCTTCTCGGTCATTAGTGAGTCTTTAGCTAATAGTCCCCAACACCACAACATGTCAAAATAAAAACGTATTAATCAGCATATACAAGACGTACGAGAGGGAGAAAATACGAAATACTCCGTTTTTTTTGTTGTAATTCCAACATGATTCCTTTTTTTAAACTCTGTAGATCGTAAAAGATGTGGGTTGTTTAATTGATGAGATGATGGAGATACATGATGGGGAGTTTGTCTTTTTTGCTGTCTTGTCGTTGACTGTTGAAAAAAATACGACACGATATTTTTATTTAAAAGATTATTGGAAATATTCGGTTTGATGCGCGTTAAAATTGAAGCTTATCATATAACAAATTGGTTTAATGTCTCATATGTCATACGACTAATAAATCTTCAACGATTAGGTGTCTAGATAGCCCCCAGGTAGACAACAGACAGAACACATCATTAAGACTAACAATAAAACATTTACGATTCTCTTCCTTCTATTTAACGATCTTTATTACGATTTCGGCGTATTTTTACGCGAAAAAATCCGCATTTACTCATAGATGAGTTGTTGAAAATTAAATTTAAATCGTATTTGGTTGAAAAGATCTATTATAAGTTATATACTCGACTCCATTCAATAACGATTCTATTAAGTAGCACCCAATATTTAATGTCCATTATGACACTTTGCGGCCGAATAAATCGCATACAACTCAATAATAAAGCACCCATTATAGAATTTAGACTTTTATTAGGAATTTCTCAACTTGTAGTAGATGTTTGTACGAGATTTTCGGACAACAAAACATAATTTATGGAGCGATTTGCAGACCTCAAAATAGCTGTTGTCGGTATGAATTCGCTCCGTTTTTTCTTCACAATCTGATTCCTCATCATTATTCTCCACTCTTTCTTAAAAATACAGTTGTCACCTTTTTTTTTCTCCGTCATTCATTCATTCATTCATTCGACACATTGGTCCATTGAGGGAAATTCATGATGATTATTAACAAAAGCACAGCTAGAGTGATATATAGTTGGATGAGTGTTTGAGAAAAATGTCAAAAATTACCAAATTAATGGCCGTATACTGTGATTTTGAGTAAGGTTCTGGGAACGCGATCGCTATAAACGGTCGTTAATCTTCATTTGTTACCATCCACTTGATCAGATGACCATCGACACTGGCCGGGAGTAGATTTTCAATTAAAAAACTACCGGAATTTTTCGGCAGTTCGCTAGTTAAATTTTCGATATTTCTGATTTATTTCCAGTTGTAGTTTAGGAAGTTTAATAGAATCTATTGATACGATTTATCAATAATAAATCTTTCTCGTTGATAAGATTCATAGGAGGGTGGTTTGAAAGTAAGTGGGGTATGATGATGATGATGGCGGTGGTGGTGATGATGATGGCGGTGACGGCTTGTATAGGCGAAAGCACACCGTGTAAAACGAACGGAAATGGTGCTTGTTATCTGTAACACGCTGTACTAAAACAGTGACTGGGACTCTATTTGAAAATAGTTTGTGTAATTTCCGTTCTCGAGCCACTTGTTATAATGTAATAATATAACAGTAGATAAAGCTCTTTCTCTTTCTGTTCCTCTATACCACCCCTCGATGTTTTTTGATTGTAAACTTTAATCTATAGAAGCGTGAAGAGTGAGAAAGAGAGACAATATAATTTTCGTTTTATTCAAGCGAAATTATCTAAAATTGATTATTCTGTCATTTTCCTTATATTTTACATAAAGAGATTTTCGGTTATATTTTTTGTGTGTTGTATTATATATTGAGAAACCGTCGAAATATAAGGGTAGCTGTCGCGTGTATTGAATAGAATATCGTTTCTAACGAGCCCTAAAAAGCCTATATATTCGACTTTCCAGTCGCGGCTTTCCAACATCTACCATCTGTCTGTATTGTCACCATTACAATTTTACAACAAACTACAAATGGTCCGTCGGATGGTTAGGAAATTACAGTTTCTACTATCTTTCATTTTACGCCCCAAAATTTCTTATTCCAATTTCCTGTTCGCGTCTGTCAGTTGTTATGAGTCATTTTCTGATAAGAACTCGTAGCGCGACTATTATGCAATAGAACTATTACACAAAGAGAGCTTATCGCACATTATATGTCATGTGCGGGGAATTGCTTGTTTAGCAAACCAAACAACCAACCAACCAACGAACCAAACCCAGACATACTACACTACAGTATAAACTACAGCATTTCTCGCTTCGGTTGGTGAAAACCGATTTGACGCCATTCTCAGGTGCTATTGTTTTCAATTCTATATGTATATTGTTTTCTGGATTCGTCGAAATATTGCCGAAATATCCCCCCCCATCTTTATCCAATTTGTTATTTGAATCGCACGAAAAAAAAATAGCAAGCAAGATTGATCTGTGTATTGTCAAATGGAACAGAAATTGAGAAGATGGAAGCGAAACGGACGCGCACAACAGCCAACTAATTACAAGCTAATTAAGAAACGGGCAAAACAAAGCACACACAAGTCGTATAACAACTAGTAAGAAGAAGAAAAATGACATGGATACAAACTGAAATGTTGATAAAAGTAAAACAACTTAAAAACAGACATCGTCATATAATATCTTACTTCCTTTCTATTTGGTTGGAAGAGTTCTCGCTTCGCGACTAAAAACCATTAATTAGTCATTAGTATTTGTGACAGACAGACGGAACATGTGTCTACTTCATTCAAAGATCAACTAAATATATGCAAATTTTGATAGTTTTTTACTACACACGCAAAAAAGCGTAATATGAGATTTAGCAGTTGTAAAATCTACAATCATGTTGCCATTAATTAATCCATAGAAGAAATTCAATAGAATTAATCGTACTAATTATTACTTTAAATGGTATTTATAGACAATGACTTTATTTTCTTTGAATTTCCTTTAAAACAATCGATGATCATTGGAGGTGTATTGTTTTAACGTTACTGTCATCATTCTCTTCTCCATCTGTAGAAAGAAAATGTTAACCAACTTCAAACCCAGGTGTGTCTCTTGCTATGTATTCCTATCGTATAATAATGCTGCAAACTAAAGTTGGTAGCACACA
Source organism: Hycleus phaleratus (assembly GCA_013841185.1). Classification (NCBI taxonomy): domain Eukaryota; kingdom Metazoa; phylum Arthropoda; class Insecta; order Coleoptera; family Meloidae; genus Hycleus; species Hycleus phaleratus. The sequence continues at coordinate 70,113 of JACDRP010000297.1, forward strand.
CGGTTAGAGAGAAGTATCTTGATTTATTTCCTAATTAGTCCCGACAGGTATATAGGACAGGTACGGCAGGAAGGCTCGATGATAAAAGGAAGACAATATTAGACCACAATCATTCGATACGGTCATTGTTGTTCAGCCGGTTTTGTTGTTATTATTATTATTGTTGTTAATAATAATAATTTGCTCGATGTTTTAAACAATTTTTTTTTTACAAACACTAGATTTTCTATAATAAACGAGACTTGGAGTTGTGTCTGCGACAAATCTATTGTTTTCACAATTCACAAACAAACACAATAAATAAACTTAAATCCGATTTAAATTGACATTCACTGTTGCCAATAGAAGTGAAGAACTTGCGATCGTTGGCCATTAGAACGACATCGGAGAAATGTCAATTTCGAGACATTTGATTTGGTTCAGTTGGAAAATACGGGGAAAAAAACACACGTTTCGAAACCAATAAAAGCAAACTAGACTGTTCGGTTTATTGGGGTGTATTTTTTTTTATAAATACAATCGATACAGTAGTTGTAATTGGTGCATTTATTACGTCATTAAGTCCAACAATTCACAATTATCGTTCGGTTTTATTTTAGTTTCATTGATTTCCCATATAAACCGGTCTAAACACATTCGAGTTTACTGTATTTTAAATATGCATAACGAACATAGGGCACGTTTAGAGATGCATTCAATTATATTCCACGAAGTGATTATATTAAAAATAAAATTCGTTTTAATTCACTAATAAAATAACTGATGTATTCGATTGGATTCTTATAAAACCATTAACTAATTTAATCATTCACGAAATCATAGGGTTGTTGTTATATTTACACGTTTCACGCACAAAGGTGTGAATGAACGAATCTTTCTTAGAATCAGAACCGGACTAGTTTTAATGGATAGTCCTCTTATCGGATGGATGGTCAGTTTAGGGTTATAGTTGGTATATTTGTATGTATAGGTATCTGTATGCTATAGCTAATGGTTCGTCTAAACCAATTGGTCTCCTATACGGTTGCTACTTACTACCAAAGAGAAGAGATAACGGCTGTCTTCTTGGATCCGATTTATTACTGAAGCTACTGTGTGCTCCCAGGAAGTTAATTTAAAACCGCGCGATCGGTCCTTGATAAACGGCTAAAAAGCCGCCTATTTAATAGACGATTCGTGTTATATTCAATTTGGACGAGATCTAATTATCGCCACTTCAACTATCATTCATATACCCATATTTATAGTCTTTTTAATTAAAAAAATAAGTTTAAAATTTTGATTTGGATCAGTGGAATCAGTTTTGGGTTGATTTAATTTTTGACCACCATAATGGGTATAATTTTAAAACCGACAAACACCGACTCATAAATGGAGATTATTATTTTCTGTGTCGTTTGGTATTGTTTTTGTATGCAAATCTCAAATATCAAAAGATTTAAAGCGGTCCATATTAGTTACGCTTAAGCAAATTTACCAATTGTACAGTTGAACGAAATGAAATTAGTTCTATAGTTAGAGTAAATAAGACTTAAATCATGGGTACCACTTGGACTTGTTATTAATTAAATCTTGAATCCAGTCTTTGTTTCTGGTTTTTAATTTATGCAAATCTAACATGTGTAGTGTTAAAAAGTTGAGTGTTAGGGTTCTAGTTCTACGAAAAATCCACTTAAAGAACTAACACTTAAGGGTGTATAATCGGTCGATTTTTTCGGTGTATTGACAAAAACTATGATAGGAAAATATCGAATTCTTTAGTACAGCGTTTTACGATAGGTAGGTAGTTTGAATAAAATTTGGTCAAAAATTCTGGAATAAATTCTGATGGCTAAAAGTCGCATAATTATTTTTTTCTGTTTTTCAACTCGCTAGTGGCTCGAATTGACCACTTTTCGATACACTGTGAA
>JACDRP010000298.1:0-72226 GCA_013841185.1 Hycleus phaleratus
TTGTCGTAGTCCCAAGAACGAGCGAGAAATCGCAAGTTACAGACTCACAAAAAATCCTGAGATGTACCTCGTTCCTTTAAATTGACAAAAATTTACAGATTTTATTCATCATGCATCATTACACCTCTATTACGATAAGTTAAACTGTATCATAATGAAGTTCATTACGATATTACAAGTAAATCCAGTAATTGGATATAGTTGTGAAAAGATTATATTCAACTTTTAGGTAGCAATGTATAGCAATTTATAGTAACAGTATCAATATGTGGTTAATTTATTTTATGATCCCACCTTTTAATTAACAATTACGATCATTATCAATCCTATAATGGATCGTTTACGCACAGTTTGAAACGTTACTAACAATCCTAGTAGTGGTAATTCGAGTCTAATTGTAGAACACGCAAAAGAATTAATCTCCGAAAAAAAGAAACAAAACGGAAATGTCTAAAATTACAAGACGTAATAAATCGGTAAAATTACGCAATTTTTGAAAAACAATATCAGGAAACGTAGAAATTGTTAAATTATTTAGAAATGTTGATGGGAAATTTTCGAAAATCTCGCCTCAAGTCTTGTCGGAAATTACACTTTATGTTTCTATTAATTTCAGGCTAATTTTTCGTTTATTAAAAGAACTTCATTAAAACTAATAATGACGAAATTGATGTGATAATAACGTATAATAACGATAATTTATCATAATTTTTCTGTTTGGACTAATTTCATGAGATGTTAATTTGACATTCTGATTTATTTTTGTGTGTATTTTCTGACGATCAAAAAAAACGAACAAAATTCTTAACTACTGTTGCGTCATATTTTAGAATTAAAATCCACATTCTTACCACTCGATAAGTGGATCATTTGGACGATTATTTTTAATTTAATTTACGAATAATTAATATACAAACTATCAATAGATCAATCTCAACACAATATTGCATTTTAAATGTCGTTTGAAACTAACGAATTACATAACAATTGTGAATATAGAAAACAATAGAATTTCCCCTGGAGTTTTGCTACGATTCCGGTGTAAATTCGAAAAAATCCCGAACGCTTTCTCCAAACATCACGATTTTAATTAAAATACACAACAGCAACAACAATCTAGAAAAACATACACCATTGTGCACGGCTACAATCAGTTAAATTAATTGGGTAGAAAATGGGAATTTCAACAAATCTACCATTGATCGTCTTGAATAGTGGAGTTTATCTTGGACATCATTCTTGAAAATTATCAGCAATAATTTTAAAAATTCTAACATAACTGAAATTTTATTGCGCCAGTGATGTATGTACAAGGAAACTTTTCAGTAGTTTCGTTAGAAAAGAAAATCCGTAAGAGCTGAAATCGTGCCTTTATTTACATAATACAAGAAACCGCATTCTAGTCCATAATCACACAGGATTGTTGTACATTATCTTATTAAAATTACGACATAAATCTCTCACCTAAGCAAAAGATGTCAGAAATTTTCAAGATGAAAATAAAATTGTTTTGAATAAACATATTTTTGTTCTTTTCCAAGTGTTAACATTAAAAGAAAAAATAAATTACAATAAATTTACAGTCTAATTTTGTCTACAGAATATTAAACAGTTAACAGTTCCTCGATTTTGTTGATATTTTCCACAATTTGCTAACAAATATCCTTACAAGATCGACAAGATTCAAACATTTCTATTTATAAACGTAATTTTTTAATCGAAATTCTAACCCATTAATAATAACTGCAGGTATTTTGTTTATACACAATTCAAACACGCTAGAAAAGCCTTCTATAATCTTGGAAATTACTCGGGCAATTATGCAGAAAAATCGAAGAAACATGGAATCGAAAGACGTGTGTATGGATTTGAGTACAAGGCTCCGTGTTTTTCTTTATTTTGTCTTTCAAGTTTTTTTTTCTTTATTTTATTAAAGTGGTGTACGTTTATCAAAGCAACACAATCACGCGCCTAAAGCCTAAAATTGATACTCCTCGACCTTACGACCTCTCTAGAATATTTTCCCCAGTTAACACACGATTAATGGTGTAAGAAAGTCGAGTTTGTCGCCTCATTGACTATTGAAATCACCAAATACGGAGATTTATGTAATGTGCGATATTAATAAATACTTTTAAGAAAAACGATTGGGCAACTCCTAATGAACTTTGATCCAATTATCGGATCATTGTAGCAATTAGAGGATTTAATTGTCTTCGTTTCTGATAAAATACAAATCGATTTAGATAGAAAGTTTTCAATTATTTTAAACAACAACAAAAAAATATATGTGGACTTTTAACGATTTCACTGAAACCGATAAATCACTTTTTCTGGTCCATAGTATTAATAATACAACATTGGATTTCGGTGAAAGTCCCACTACCGTATTCTTGAAAACGTCAAGAAAAATAGACCGTTTTAACGTTAAACAAACAGGAAAACCTGTTTTATCAGTCAGACAGAAAAGTTCCTTTTATAAGCCATTTCACAGAAATCAGATCGTGATGTCGGAATTAAAATCTAGTTTCTTATTTTTTTTTTAATTGTCTTGTACCATTTCGGTGATTTATGTCTAAAAGGATATTGGAGATAATCGCACAGCGATTGAAGGCTCTCACTTGTACGAATAAAGTGATAATAATCTTGGATAAGTTGATGATTTATTGAATAATAATTATTATTATGCATTGTATGATTGATGGGATAATATTAGGTGACAATATAATCGTATATAAAGCCTGACGTGTATCTAAAACCGATCAATAATTGTATTTAAATCGTCCTTTATTACGCGATTACTGATTGCAGGAAATTGTATAGTAAATAGAAATAAAAATTACAAAATTTCTTCAATCTTCTAGTTGATTAACGGTTCTCGATACTATTCATTAATTTCGAAAAATGTGGACATTAATTTCAAAGACAACACTAGCGTAACTAATTGATTATCTCTCTGTCCACCTGTAAGTGAAGAAGTTAACGCTAATAAATTATAGTGCTGTCTATGTTAATCAAAACTACAGAATATTATTGAGGGGATTTGTTTATAGATAATGATATAACAAAGTTGTAGAATGTAGAGTGTATTTATCATACAGCAATTTAGAATCCAGTAAGAGTGCCCTTCAGTCACTCAATTAGAATAATAAAATCGCGATAAGGATATGTATTGATTGAGTAAGCAAGGACATATCTGCATTTAATAATTGCCAACATATGACACAAGAAAAATCGACGAATACAAAAATTCAATAATAATCAACTCAAAGGTACAACACAAATACCAGACGCCTCTAATTAGATAATTACTATCCTTGAAGAAAGAATTCTACTATTTATGTGACAACTTAAATGATACATGCAATAAATAATTAATAAATACCTTAATTGTTTATTTCACAAAAAATACCGCCTTTATATCTAGTAATGTTTGAATAAAGTACTCTTTAGGGGGTACAAGTGTTATTGTATACTCAATAATAGAGACAATAACAACAATAATAAAGCAACGAATCAAAGGAACCCACCTCTATAAATGTTCAATAATAAATCAATTAAGCATGCACGCGTATAAATCAAGAATGTGCATAAATAATTCCTTCTATGGCCGTTTGAATAATACCAATAAACAAACTAAATTGTTCCCCATTTTTTAAAAATTATTTCCTATACAAATATGATGAAATTTCTGAATCCTGTAATGCTTTTAATGTGAAAGTCTATATTTGAAATAATAGAATTTATCGCTAATCTTATTAAATATTCAATTCTGCCCCTCCTATAGTTTCAAGATAATTAAAACGTCTGTTGTTTCTTAGCTTAGTGGAAATCTTAAAAGATGTCTATTAACTGTCGCATTATAATTAAAATAAATACAATTAAAATAAAGGGCAATAATAAAATAATGTTATCAATAAATAGCAATCATTAATGAAGTCTTGTTTTGTCGTTAATACTAATTAAAATTTTTGGCAATTTCACAATTCTCTAAAATAATTAATTTAATTCTACGTTGTTGGAGACTTTCGCTTGCAATTAGAGTGGACTTAAAGATTTTTATTATGTTGTTTAAATACGATTTCCGTTTAGTTACAAAAATATTCTCATATTAACATTAATGCGATTAAATATTGTAAATTTTATAGGATACAATCAGAGATGTAGGCAAAAATTTAATGGCTCTAATAGCATTTTATTCGCCACAATTAACAAGTTGTTTACACTACATGAAGATAAGAATGAAGAAGTAAAGTTGTTAAGATAATCCCCAGTTTAAAAAATATTCAGTAGCATTTTGTAGTTTTGAGTAAAGTTATATCTATNTTGAGTAAAGTTATATCTATAAAGTAAGATTTTTTCAGGACAATTTTCTACTGAATTGTTAAAAAGGTGTAAATTGTACTCGTAAAAAGACTGCTATTTGGTCCTAGTAGCTTGAATCAAATCAGAAGATACTGATTCAATTTACGTTTCCGCTCTTTAATATTTAGTAGTTTCTGAACAAGTCAATCCGACTCTAACAATTTCATTTCACGATCTTAAATCTTATCATTGAATATCTTATCCAATGAATTATAGCAATGGGACTAAAATTATGTCTATTTAATATACAAGAATGATGTTTACGATACGACTTTTCTTTACGATCGTTCTTCTTTTGTACAAACTGTTTGATGTCAAATTAGATATGTAGACATGGTAATCAAATAAAATACAACAGCTATGATTGGTTAGTTTAGTTATTATGGAACAGGAATCTGTAATGAATGCCATTACAGTACAATTTTTCATTGTAGAACAACTCGGTAGATGTGTTCTGAAAAGATCGAAAGGATCATTAATCCCAGATTTGAATCGAATTGTAAAATTCTAAAGCTGTCTAGTGTGGCGGAATTTTAACAAATTAACCCGATCATGCAATTATCAGTTCTAAATAATCTTTTTTACAATAAAACATTTTCGGATAGCAAATTTTTCCACTTGTTAACTGATAAATTTGTTAAACTTGTAAACTTTTAGAAATAATTAGCTCAATTTACAAAATTAACTTTATAATTTGTCAACACTTGAAGATTAATGAGTCTTTTAGATTGATGATGTCAGGATGATTCTAAATAAATAACACAAAACGAACTTTTAGAAGTGAAAATAGAGACGAATGTTTTGCGCCTTTTCTTACCCTGAAGCTCTGTAATTGATACGGGAGAGACCTGAAATGTTTATGATTTATTCGTGTCTTTAGACAACTTTGAGCTTACATAATTACAATAAAATATCAAATTTCTCAATTCCAATTAATCAATAATTGATTATAAAGACTATAAAGTCAAATATTTCTCCTAATTAAATTTCTCAACAAGCTATGAATATTAAATAGGCAAGTGTGCGAATAACTTCATTAGAATCGACGAAAATTAAGCAATGCTAATGATAAACGGAAAGTTGTCGAACGTTCAACGCCCATCCCTCCGGTTAGAAAACCCTTTAAGAATAATAGTTGTAGAACATTAGATTGGTTTCGATATTGAATAAAATTGATATGGAGATGAATAGGAAGAGCCGCCCTATAGCCGATCCTAGATCGAAAAATCCTCATTGATATTCAAACAATACCAATCACACAAAATCGATTCTATTACATAATATAGGCACTGTAAAATAACAACAACATTAACTTTTATCAAATAATTGAATCAGGCATTGATTTAAAATTACTACTTGATCGTGTCGTATTATAGGAATACCAATATTGTAATAGGAATGAAAGTTATATATTTTCTAATAGACCATCAATTACCACAATCATTCTGTTTATTATTATTATTTTTCTATTATTATTATAGTATGTAAGTATAAATATTTTGCAATGAAACAATATCATCGAAATAACTATAAATAAAGCCTTATAATACATTTACTTTAATAAGTAATTCTTTGTGTGGAATTCTTTTAAAGCCACGATTCCAACCGATCTCTTTATCTCGTGTTATTTATTGTTGGTGAAACAACGTGAAAGCACCCATCGGTCCTCCACTATATTATAAACATTTCATTGCCATTTGTCTTGTGGTTTTTTGCCTCTTTTAAATCTTATTCGTTAAAACAATACAATAGACATCTCAACTATTTCACTAAAGAATAAGCCGATTGATCTTTACTCTCTCACAACAGACAATTCCTATGGGAGAATTGTTCAATTGAAACCTAATTACATTTCCTACTATCATAAATTTATTTATTTATTCTAAAAAAAATCAGCATTCAACTCTAATACAGAAACAATCCTGTAATTCCATAAATAATAAGAGAACTATTAGCGTATTTCTTTCAATTCTTTATCCTTACATACTTTACTAATATATCTATAAAGTATGTATGTACAGATAGAGGTGAAAGTGAGAATTTTATATAAAGAGGGATGGTCTTAATCAAAGCACCGCCTTGATAGATGAGGCCCGTTTCACTTGGATTGTCACGTTAAAGAGGCGGTGCACACAATTTTTAACCTACACACAACATTAGAAAAACCCCACATATTTACGAAATCGTTGAAAATTTCCATCGATTCCCTCTCAATCATGCCACATCTACAATGATTTCTCAATACGATTTGGACCAATTCTGTCAACGATAAAAATTCGACAATAAATCATCGAAAATGAAGAATAAAAAACCCGATTAAATTAATTTACACGTGCTCGTAACTGTTTAAAAAACCAATTTTCCACTTTCAAGAACTAGTCGAAAGGAATAGATTGCGTGTTTGATTTGTTGAATAATTTAATTGGTGTATTGTTGATTGACCAGCAAACCACATAATATCGACGAGAAAATCACGCAAATTCTATTATTTACTACGAATATTGATAGTTGAGGTTTATACTCCTTTTTTTCGACAATCAGTTCCCCAATGTTTTTATTTAACCGACAGCCGCAAACCGCATGTCAACAAATATGTGATTGATCGATGGATTGATGCCTGAAAATTAAGAATTCAATTACTAATAAACCACGAATTAAATTTAAATAACAAGAAATTAAATTTAGATTGTTTGGTTGAATTGAAAATAAAACTGCTACCGGTTTACAAATCCTAAAACACAAAAAAAAAAAACAGATGATTAATTGATAATTACAATGTGGATCTAATTATAAGTGTTAGATTGATAACAGTTGTATGTTTATCTGTCGATTCGTCCACTGATTATTCGATTGAAATGTTAATGAAACGAGCGAAACTGGAAGATTGCTTTAATCTAGGTTGATTTAATTGATAGTTAAATTAAAAATTTTACGGAATAAATTTTAATCGGTTTTGATTAAAAATGTTACGATAGATTTAAAGTCTATAATTTTTTTAATTAGCGCTACCTTATACAAATCGATTTTAATGGTTCAATTAGAGAAGAAAATTGTTGACGAAACACGTCCAAATATGTAAACTATTATTGATTATATGAAGATTTTTCTCTAGAAGATTAAGATTAAATCAAAATAGCCAATAGTTTATATAAAATATTAAAATGATGAATATTCCCCAAATAAACTACCAAAATAGGTAATAAATCTCAATTTACAACACGATTTTTATTCAATTTTCAATCGTATAACTTTCGAAATGACAACTCAAACAGCATCACCGATACGTTGAATATTGTGGTGATTCAACACGAAAAATATCTGGAAAGTGAAAACGAACCGAAGAAGAAATTTATGATAATCTGAAGCGTCCAACATGGAAAAAATATCATGTAAATAAATCTTTACCATTGACCATTATTCTTATTCGTTTATAAAGTATCCTGTGAAGATTGTTGCCAAGAATCCGACGGTTTTACATCATGAAAATACACGATGACAACAACAACAAATATAGTAACTTTAACATCGTTGAGAATCTCTTATGCTCTACTTGTTATGTTGTCCAATAAAATATATCTTTAGCACATTAGAGAATTCGATTAGTTAATCAATTTAGAATTGTAACTTCCGCCATCCATCCATAAACGAAATTATCTTGATGCGGTGCAAAACGAAAAAGTTTAGAAAAACTGAAGAATGAAATAAATGCAACAACAGAATTGTCTGTTTGTTGGTACGAAAATAGATCTACGATAGAGGTTGATTGTTGTATTGTAATCGGAAAAATAGAAATACCGCAGAAGAAACGGATGCCACAACAATTTTTCACATTTTAATTATAGACCATTTCACTTGAACACTTATTTTTCTTTATTATCCGTCGTCGCCGTCTTATTTGCTCCACCAAATACGAGTTTAGCCTGTTATTGTAATTTTCTGCATTTTCAACGTTCACTTAAACTGATTATAAATCGAAGACAATTTTCTCAATTAATGACCCTTTGAATTGTAAATTATATAAATTGAAAAAGAGGATGTCGTCGCCAGTCAATCAATAAGTGTGATTGAATTAGTCGCCTTGGCATCGATCAGTGACTACGAAAATTAACAAAAATAAAACTGAAAATTAGTCTGGGTTAATGCCTGCTTTATGAATTTGATAAAATTGATTAATTTGTAACAATTTTGAGCTTCCCCCGAGCAGAATGCCAGGAAACTGTTGCTTTACTAAATGATTAATTATTGGTAGCTTAATTTAGATAGTTAAGTGTGTGAAAATCGAAATAACTAAATCAAGTTACTGTGATTTATCGTTGTTAAATAAGTAAAGAGATTATCCTTTGGAGGTAATTTTTTTGTAATAAACCCTAATTTGTATGTAACAGAAATGAAACGGCAACAATTTATAGTATTATGTTACTGTTTGTTAAGTTAAAGTATTCCGTATTTGCTTGTACTTGTTCCTCATGCGGGTAAGATAATTGCCGGTGTTCAATCTTAAGATAGACAAAGAGAGGGAAAAAGTCTTATTAAAAACATGTAATTTGCTCTCCTCAAACAGACATAGACGCTCTTTTAACGTTTTATACATGCCTTGATAGTAAATTGATAAAAGCCAATTATTTATGTGGGACGTGAGAACTGAACAATAAAGAAGTATCCCCTTACAAGGCGACCGTTTATAAATCTAATCTTTATATGAATACTTATCTACATAGGTAGGTACATAACTATATAAGCGCATTCAATTTCGAATCGTATCGATTTTAATTATTGAAATATTAGACAATTGTTATTATTAAACTGATCGTTAATGAATAAGAATAATATTGAAATTAGTTTTTTTAATTCTTCTCCCAGTTGTTGTTTAATTAACATTTTTGTTTTATAAAAATCAAGTAAATATTTTAATTATTGTATGATTATTAATTATTGTAATTTGTTTTGTAGGCATAATCACAACTTGATCACAAATTAAATGGATTTATTGGTTGAAGAAGGTGTGTCTGCATAATGCTCAAGGTCCAGGATTTATACATACGTTATCCTGATTATTTATTAACTTATTATTTGAATATTATTAATTTTTTTCGCCGATTAATAATTGGAAAAGTTTAAAAATAATCAACAACAGAATTTCCATTATTATAGAAATATGTACTGTTCACGTCCCTGAAATCTTTTTGGCATCTGTTTTGTGTGCGTATTATACGACGTGCCAACGACCTGCTCTAATCCATTTTCACCCTCCGTTTATCGTTTCGGTACAGACGCCAAAATAAATTGTTCTACACTGACCTAGCTCAACTAGACACGACGACGAGTAAAGTTATCGTCGTTCTTGTTCTTCTTTTTCGTCTTTTTATCGTTGTTACTACTACTGCTGTTCGCAGTCTCTAAACACAACAACAACAACAAGAAAAAAAATCTAATAAAAATGTTCACGATGCGCACGAATTAAGCCAACTTTCAGCTGTTTCGTTAAATAATTACATTCCTGCTGTTAGTAGCTTGTCTGGGACATGTCTCCATATTATTAAACATCTAGTTATAGATAGATATGGATAGTTGTATTTCATAGATATTTGCTTATTTTACGTACAAGTCCTACAAATGAATTTAATTTATAACGTTTACACACACACCTACATACGTACACGTGTATATTTTATACCTATGCACATATGTAAATGCACATGTATGCATAAGCAGACAAGAAACTCCTTTTTGATATGATGCCGCTTTAAATGTGGTATCCTAATTTTACACACCATTAACTTGACATTAGATGCGTTTATTCAACTCAACATTAATTTAATTACTGTCATTGTTTACGGTGTGTAATTTATTTCGATTTTATCGTAACATAATTTAAAGTCGACTTTTCAATGATTTTTATTAAAACGATCCATCTTTTCAAATATAAACGACATATAAATGAAGATAACTACAACTCATAAATTGTTATATTTTTCTATTTCTCAACACTTTACTTCCTATCAAAGATTGAATTAAACCAATCAGATTTCAATGAATAATCAACAGATTCATTCCCTATTCGAGTTTCGACAAAATATTTCCTCTTTGATCTAACTTACACTCATGAAAAATATTTCACAATTCGAAATCATAGGAAGAAAAAATTAAAATTGATCTCAACTCACATTGTTAAAGATTATAGCATGACATCCATCACTTGATACTTACTTTAAATCAAATCCAACTTTACAATACGCCTCATTATAGACTCATCGTCCTAATAGAATGTGACGTTTCGAATACAATAAACGAACAAGAAATAGAATAATTTAAAACTACTATCTTTGTTTCAATCATCTTTCTCGATATCTCGCTAATTTTGAAAAATATCACAGGAAATGAAAAAGTATCAGAGGAAAATCTTGGAGCATATTTATATTGCAAATAATATTCCCAGTTAAAGTCTTTGATTATCCTTTTCTTTCTCCAAAGCTTATTTTATATAGGAGTCGATTCATCTCTTATTTCTATAATTACAATTTTCTTATTCAAAAAAGAATACGTTGGCATTCTTTACAGTTTTTATGGAATAGTTTCTCGTCGATTTTTATCTGAATAGATCTAAGCAAAGGAAACTATTACGTGATTTTGTACTCAAACTAACTTAACGATATACCAACATGTTTTTCATTCCGTTCCTACTATTATCTATTATTTTAAAGACTTCTCACGAATATCGTAATCTCCAACTTGCAATGGTCCATCTTTTAACCTTAACCTTTATTCTAAGACGAATTCGCCACGTGTAAATCCAATACAATATCGACTAAACAGTTATACATAATATTTCAATATGTGTTAATCATTACAAAATGATAGGTAGAATAAAAAAAAAACAACAATAAGAAAAAAATAAATTATCCTACAACCATAAATCCATCTCTACCTTGATCATTCGCTTTTTTCCATTAATCTTACGTAACTGTATTTAATCATTTACCGGGTCTACGATAGCGAAAGTTATTTTTAATTTGTACGATTAAACAATATAGGTCTTGATAAATGATTATTTAAAAATTTATTACAACAAAAAACTCATCTTTTTTTTTAACGGTTTCTGACAACGCACAATGACAAACAAGATACACGTTTTCCAATTGCAAAATTTGTGAATGTTAAATAAATGAAGACGAACAAGAATTCGTTGTCTGTATACAAAGAGGCTTTATCAATGATTTTTCTGTCAATATTATTGAACGATTTTATTAAAAATTGACAATTTCGAAAACTACAAATATTTGTTGTTGTTACGATTGTTATTATTATTGTTGCTTACAATAGTTAACGGTAATGAGTTGGCGCATTTAATATTTCTACGTCACCCACTGTAAATTTATTACTTTTAATCTCGACGTATTCTTGCATTTATAAATAAATTGAATTGAAATTCAATGTTTATTATATGAAGAGAATAACCAGTAATCGGTCCTTTCTCCCCATGTGGGGTCCTATATTTACTGTAACATTATTACATTATTTTATGAATAATATAAAAGAGGAATATTACACATTACCTTGCCCAAAGATATAAAATCTGGACAATTGCGAAATTTCAATTTTTCGTTTCGGAATTTCTTTGGTAATCGTAAAACGAACTGTATACCGGACGATCGAGAGTAAATAAATAAAATTATATTACGATAGTAGTGTTGAAATAAATATTTGAGTATTCATTAAGATTTCTAGCATCAAAACTTCCATTTTGAGTACTTTGATTCTTATTAATCCGTCTTTGAAGTGATTTCGAATATTTTATTTAAAATAGTTTATTTTAATAATCAAAAATTAAAAAATACTTACTTGAACAATAAAACATAACCGCACTCAATAAACGCATAAATTAAAACTGACATAAATCAAAATTTGCAATTGTTAGGTTAGAAAATTTAGGGAAATTTAGAAATACTGTAATACCAACCTCTATTTCGAAAAGCGCGTAATTCATAATGTCCAACTTGATATTTTTTATTATCTCGTTAAAAAGTGATTCCAGTAGAAGTTATTTTAGCAAATACTTGATAAAATAATTTGACTTGTAAGCCAGTTTCTTATTGCAAGTCGACGATTATAGGGAAATCCACCAAGTGCTACTTTTACTTATTATAAATTTGTATATTGTCATCATTTATTTAAAGTCATCGAAACGGCAGAATGTCTCTTTTAATATCCTGTATAGATGAATTGGTTGATTGTATACAGATTTTGTTATTCGAATATAAAGTTAGCAATGATAAAAGATCACCTATGTCTGTTGTAGATTAAATTATTGTATGCCTGTTCGCCTTCTATACAAACATAAATCTTTTCGATCTACAAAGACACTTGTTTACTATGTTACGGTGTAATGTAATTATAAATACGTTATTTATATGGAACAGTACGTTCAACATATCCTACATTAACTATTTGATTTATCTTTATTCTTGAATACCAAATTTAAAACAATACAAATTAATAGTGGATAAAGTTACAATATTCTTCAAATTTACCTGCAAATCTTTTAATAAATCATCAAGATAATAGATGAGTCTTATAAAGGTTATTTTATCAAATTAGGATATTCAAGCATGATCGATTCTTGGTAATCATGTCTATATGGAAAGCCTTCCAGCAAGTTCACGAAGCCACGAAATGTCTTATAAATATGACGTACAAGACAACTACGATGCATTATTGTAATTATTTAAACATTAATCACATGCATTGGAACATTTTAAAATATCGTTAATACTATAGTAGATGGGAAATGTTGAGAAGGCTAGTACAGATGCATTTTCAACACCAAATCTACAATTTAACTAACTAATTTTCTCTAATAATACAGTTTATTTAGAGAAAATTAAATAGAAATTCGATTTCTAAATAGAATTTCCATACAAGTTCAACTTGCACAATTAAATAGTGAAATTTCCAGAACTTGTCTAAAGACACAGCTATTTTAAATAAAATACATTGATACAACTAGCAACAGCACAGAGGAAATATTTTAAGCGATTCATTCGATTTAATGCAAAGTAACCGTAATATTTGAAGTATTTCCTTTGTTTAATCTTCAGAATTCTAGTATTTATAGTATAAACAAAGATATGTACACTTTTCTATCCGTTTAACGATATCGAAACAGGGAAAACTTGTTTCAGAAGTAACAATAGCGAAATAGATCAACTCATTCCAATGGAGTAGCTTTAAATAGGCAATAGATAGACAATTAGAACTAACTAACACGTCTAATTCTTTTATTCACACGATTTCCAGTAATATTCCTGTGTCATTTCAACGATGCTTGCAATGATTAAAAATTCAAACTGCTGGATTCTCAACATATTTAGCGTTAACTGTTTTAATCAGAAGAAGTGGTATAATCATTCTTCCAATTCCAAAATAGTTGAAATATTCTAGAAACTTCATTATAGGCTTGATATTTACATATTTGCCATTACTCTTGTAAAATAAGTTGAGTAATCGAATTTTTCGAAATTTACAACAGTCACAACATTTTAAATACATTTATAGTTTCTATTGTATTAATAATTTTTCTTATTCAAAAGCCTAAAGTTATAGCTATTTAAAGACTGTGCAGATAGTATCTGTAGATGTTTATCTATTAGTACTACCGACTTTAACAACCGTTTAATTAGCACCACCTGAAGAATACCTTTAGGCTTACGAGCAATATTATTTAATAACATCGATGACATCTACATAAAGAATATGTAATTCTAAAACTATCTACCTTAGTTTCTCTAGAGAGAAATAATTAATAAAAAAGCTAATTATGATTTTGAATCAGATAACACATCCTATTTCATGCCTATTAACCATGATAAGGCAGTTTATTATAATAAAACAGTAGCTTAAACTGATGCACATTTTATCTCAACATCTATGCCTTGTGGATATAGAAAAACAGTAAATAGTTGTAAATATTTGTAAAAGCTTTCAAATATTAGGAATGAATTGGTGTTAATTGTTTGTATTTAATTTGGATGTTTTATTAGAGATACATCAGCAAAAACAGATTAAATATTTGAAAAACTTAACAGATTAAGTTTTGCAAATATCTACAAATTCAACACTTTGGAAGCTCTAATAAGAACAAATTTTAGAGTTCCATTTCGTGCTGTAGTAACGTAAAACTCCCTTTAAGAAGACGTCTAATGTTCATGAACTATTTCCATCTATTTAAGTTGAAATTTTAATAGAAGTGTTCAACAAATCTTTTGTAAGTGTAATTAAACGCCTAAATAATTGAAATAAAAAAATAATTGGATACATTTATTTGTAATTGAAATTGAAAATTAAGACGTACATTGCCATCTGTTGATTATCAGTTGAATTACAATACACATTTGTGGCTAATTATTAGAAAGCTGTATAAGTATTCAAAAATAGTCATAATTTTTATTAGTTGAAAATCAAATAAACCGTATATGGAATACATTATCATTTAAATTAGCTATATCCAAAAAATTATCACCAATTTTTAAAATTTAGCCTCTTTCTAAGGTATACAATTGTTCTTTATACACACATGTAATTTGTGTTGCATAACTTTAACAATTTAATTCAAATAATTTCGATAATTTTCACATAATTTCCTATACAATACAAAAAAATGTATTTAAAATTTAAATTGCAAATGCAATAGACTAATAATTTTTTAAATAATACTATAACTTTATTTTGTTAATTTATTCATTTAAAATACTGACATCTAGTATAATTTATACAAAGTTACGGAATAGATTTGAAAAATTTGGCAACTGTGATTACTGTAACGGTCATCCTGTTTCCGCAACGAAAAATAGTACCGATATTTAGCAATATTTCTCATCTATTTTAATCTATAAAACCGTAAATTCATAATAATCCGGTTAGTTTATTTGCATTCATTGATATATTTTATAGAAGTTAACAAATTTGTGATTAATTTTCAATTAAATTCGATATTGAAGCAATTAAAACGTCAATGGCGTAGGAATTGCGTTCTTCCCGTCTGGTTTTATTTCAATTATCTTACATGTGGTGTTAGCCGGTTGATCTTGTAAGATTTTATTCGAAAATAAAAAGTGAAATTTACAATCATTGGCGACGAGTGTTTGAAGGAAAATCTGAACGATATTCTGGAATTTTATTGGAGCTAATCGAAGATATTTGAAACGAAAATGCATCAAGAAACATTACAGTTAATTCAAGTGCTTGAAAAGACCGTTTCGCCAGGTGAATATCGACACTTTCTGCTAAATGCCCTACTAACATTGACATTGTCATCAAAAGTATTAAAATTAACGAAACTCGATGAATATGATTAGATTTTGATTGGAAAAAGGATCATCGACAAATTATTTGAGTCAACTGAAGGACTACAAGTTGGAAATTTTCCTCAATTAATTCGCTCATCTTCTCAATTCAACTGTAATTTTATTAACATTACCAAAACTTCGAATCTCACACTATTATTAATGAGGAAATCTATTAGATAATAATCTTCTCAATGATTAAAATTCCATTATCTAACCTCAAAATTGTAGTAATGACGGCGGACATGTTGATTTTTTTTTTGTTTTACGCAAATGATGAATCAACTAATTAGAATTATTATCGTTCCATCATTCAAGTTGCTTTTAATTTTCTTTGCAGATAAAAATGAATTGGAACAGGCTTCAACATTTCTGGAACAAGCAGCTCATGCGAATATTTATCAATTTATGAAAACATTATCAGATATTTTACGACATGGTAGTAATAGTCCGGTTGCTCGTATGGCAGCCGGATTACAATTGAAAAATCAATTAACATCAAAAGATCCAAACATTAAGGCAATGTGTCAGCAACGATGGCTATCAGCATCGGAAGAAATACGAACTTATATCAAAAAGAATGTAAGTAGATTTTGCCTATTTGTCTAGGTATAAATTAGATAGTTAGACAACCAACAATACATCAACTATTGGAATATTACTATTTATTAAATAGTGATAAATAATATGAGTTCTAATTATTTATAATTATAAATAGACTTATTTTGATATGTATTTAGTACTATCTATTAGGAAAACATTTGTTATAAAGTCGAGGTGGCCTGATGTACATATTTTTTTCTTAAAAATGTACACATTTTATATTTTTATTAGTTCGTTGGTTGGGTTTAAAAGGTCGATTTTTAAACGTCGTTTGTAGTTGATAAAGTATCGTTTTTTAGTTATTTTTGCTACTTGAAACACTGACATTTTTGTTCCCTGACATTGTCTTGTAATTTTTAACAAAGAATAATTTATCGTTAACAATTTACAATAAGTATCTCTATAATCGGTCAGTTTAATTGTTGCATAATAGATGTTTATGTAGTAATGAACTCCATTATGATAAGAGACAACTATTGTAGGGAGTTGGAAATAGTTGTTTATGTAGGTTTGTTCCTTTATTGATAGAATCTCTAATTGAAATCTTTTAGGCTTCTTTGAATTTTATTTACTAACCCCATTAAGTCTGAATTTAAATCCAATTGTTGATAATAAGGATTGAAAACGTCTGCACTACTATTTCACACCATAATAATAAGAGTGTAAATTAAAGCAATTATTGATGAAGATTGTCTAATCAGCTATTTTACAACAACGATGTTTTATTTTTATAATTTTATCTAACCACAATTTGTTAAATATATGGTTATATACGATAGATATATTTGCTATCATGCCTTTATAGCGCTTATTTTATTTAAATAGTTTTAGCTCTTATAACAACATTGATTATTTGACTACTGATGGATTTACAGGGACTTCTTAAGTGTAGTTCATCGAAAAACGATGATTTCTGACGATGTTGCGGTTTTTAAAAACTTGAATAGATCAGATATTTCTAATATTGAGGTTTTTTCGTTTATCTACAATTTTTTTGAAATTGATAGAAATATTTCTCGTTTATTCTAGCAATTATGTAGGGAACATCAGTTACACATTGGATGTGTATTTAGCTCGATTTCAGAAATCAAAATATTCTCTAAAACAAGAGTTATTATCAAATTCTCAATGAACTATAAGGTATGAATTGAATATAACGTATACAGACTAAAGTTGAATGCAGATTAATTTTATTAATTCGAAGTAGTATACCCAAAAAAGCTTGTAAATCTTATTTAAGTTTCAGATTGATTTTGTTGATATTTATTTTGCCCTAAAATATGGAAATATAATAGTAATGTCCTTGTATTATAATTTATAATCCCTGAATTCCTATTTACTTGTTCAACGATTTTAGGATTATTAATATCATATTTCATTGGTGAGAAAGTTCTTTTACTCATTTTAGGTAAATTTAATTATGCCCAATTTTATTATGAAATGAATTATTCATTTCAGATATTTATATCACAATTTAATTTCATTAAATTGAAGTGGAACATAATTTGTTTATTTTAACGATAAACTATTTTAGGTGGTTGGTGCATTAGGCACAGAAACGAATCGACCATCATCAGCAGCCCAATGTGTTGCTTATATTGCTGTAACAGAATTACCACATCGACAATGGCCTGATTTAATAACAACACTTGTTAATAATGTTGTCCAACCGAACTCAACTGAAATGCAAAAAGAAGCAACATTAGAAGCTATTGGTTATATATGTCAAGAAATTGATTCTGATGTATTAGTAACACAATCAAATGATATATTAACAGCAATTATACATGGTATGCGTAGTACAGAACCAAGTAATCACGTACGTTTTGCAGCAACACAAGCATTATTAAATTCATTAGAATTTACAAAAGCTAATTTCGAAAAAGCAACCGAACGTAATTTTATAATGGAAGTTGTATGTGAAGCAACACAATCACAAGATACACAAATTAAAGTTGCTGCATTACAATGTTTAGTTAAAATAATGTCATTATATTATCAATTTATGGAACCATATATGGGACAAGCATTATTTCCAATAACATTAGAAGCAATGAAAAGTGATAATGATGCTGTAGCATTACAGGGTATTGAATTTTGGTCAAATGTTAGTGATGAAGAAGTGGATTTAGCAATTGAAGCAAATGAAGCAACTGAAGCTGGACGACCACCAACACGTGTATCACGACATTATGCAAAAGGTGCATTACAATTTATTGTACCAATATTATTACAAAAATTAACAAAACAAGAAGAACTCGATGATGAAGATGATTGGAATCCAAGTAAAGCAGCTGGTGTATGTTTAATGTTATTAGCAACATGTTGTGAAAATGAAATTGTACCACATGTATTGCCATTTATTAAAGATAATATTAAATCTGATAATTGGCGATTTAGGGATGCATCATTAATGGCATTTGGTTCAATTCTAGGTGGTTTAGAAAGTGTTACATTGAAACCATTAGTTGAACAAGCTATGCCAACATTAATTGAATTAATGTATGATAGTAGTGTTATTGTACGTGATACAGCTGCATGGACATTTGGACGAATTTGTGAAATTATACCGGAGGCTGCAATCAATGAAAATTATTTAAAACCATTATTAGAAAGTTTGATAAATGGTTTAAAAGCAGAACCAAGGGTTGCTGCTAATGTCTGTTGGGCATTTTCAGGCTTAGCTGAAGCAGCCTATGATACAGCTGATGTTAATGAAACTACCGGTACACCGGATACATATATTTTATCACAATATTTCGAATATATTGTTCAACGATTATTAGAAACAACAGACCGTCCGGATGGTGCACAAGCTAATTTACGACCAGCTGCTTATGAAGCTTTAATGGAAATGGTGAAAAATTCACCAGCTGATTGTTATGTTACAGTACAAAAAACGACAATGGTTATATTAGAACGTTTACAACAAGTATTACAAATGGAAAGTCATATAACAAGTCATAGTGATCGTTCACAATTCAATGATTTACAATCATTATTATGCGGTACATTACAATCAGTTTTAAGAAAAATGACACCAGAAGATGCCCCACAAATATCTGATGCAGTTATGACAGCAATGTTGACAATGTTCAATTCAAATTCTTTCAAAAATGGAGGTAAATTAATTGAAAATACAAATTTATATAAAATTGATTATTTTCTAAACATATGTATTGAATTTCTAGGTGTTCAAGAAGATGCTTTAATGGCTGTGTCAACATTGGTGGAAGTCTTGGGTGAAAATTTCCTTAAATATATGGATGCATTCAAACCATTCCTTTATATTGGATTGAAAAACCATCAAGAATATCAAGTTTGTGGTACAGCTGTTGGTTTAACTGGCGATATATTTCGTGCATTAAAATTAAAAGCATTACCATATTGTGATGAAATAATGACATTATTATTAGAGAATTTAAGTGATCAATCTGTGCATCGTAGTGTTAAACCGCAAATATTATCCGTATTTGGTGATATTGCATTAAGTATTGGTGCCGAATTTAAAAAATACCTTGAAATTGTATTAACAACATTAGCACAAGCATCACAGGCACAAGTTGATCGCAATGATTTCGATATGATTGATTATTTAAATGAATTACGTGAAGGTGTATTAGATGCTTATACTGGTATTATACAAGGTTTAAAAGGTGATGGACCAACACCAAGTCCTGATGTTATGATATTAGAACCACATATACCATTTATTGTACAATTTATTACTGTTGTTGCCCAAGATACCGTCCATTCAGATGCTACATTTGCTGTTGCTGCAGGTCTAGTTGGTGATTTATGTACAGCATTTGGTGCACCTTTATTACAATTACTCGATTTGGAGCCAATCAATGATATGTTAGCACAAGGTAGACGAAGCAGTACTAGTCGTACTAAGACTTTGGCTAATTGGGCTACAAAAGAATTACGTAGATTGAAAGCAAATGCCACAGCTGCTGTAGCTAGTTGGTGAGTAAAAATTTAATATCATTTATTTATTAACATACACACATTATTAGTATTTTTAAGTGTGCTTGCTTTTTTATTGTTTGAAGTAGAAAAACCTTCACTTTATTTTTAATTTGAAGGAATTTTTCTATTTCTATCACTGTCTTTATACTTTGATGAATAATTGTGAGCGAGCAACCCTTCCTTACATACCTATCATAATTCCAGATTAAAAAAAAAAAACAAAATGATTATAACGAGACGCGTGCAGAGGTAACTGACTGTATGATTTTGCTCCTTTCAGATTTGCTTTGGCTTTTTGAGGTATGTCAGAAGGAAATGTAACAAGGTCAACGGCATCGATATTGGATATCCACGTCTAATCCAATTTAAAAAATACAAAAATCCAAAAAAAAAGTAATAATAAAGTTCTAGCTGACAGTTTTTAGTTTCCCCCATTTCTGTTCGACATGGTATTTGTTTCTTCTCAAACAAAATAAAAATTAAAAAATTAATAATAATAATAATTATAATAATATAAGAATAAATATATTTTACGGTTTTCGGGGTGCAGAGTGAGTGCGCTGATGTGTTGTATATGGGATTATCGTTTGGATTGTGAGTGTTAAAATAACCGTGTTGTTTGTGAACGCTTGTGAATAGTGTTTGAATATTCTTTTTTTTTTACTTAATTGACTGTGTATTATTTTGCTTGTGAAAGACGCTTTAGCTCCAGACTGAAGAGTAAAGTGGTCTTTATCGTTCTTTTTATTATGTTTATATGTAAATCATCTTTCATTTTAGTATTGTATTTTCATTCATAGTATAAATGCATTTGTCTCTAATTCACATATCGAATTTTTAAGCCAATTGTCATTATTTTTATATAATCTTTGTTAACGAGAAAACACCAAGATCGTCTGATTTTATTTCAATCATTCATATGATGAAACAGGATTTTGAAACGAAAACATTCGATCGTTATAGTTTTAAACTTTTTCTCAAGCAAATAAATAATATCGAAATTCCAATCTATATGCGAGAGAAAGTTTGAAATTATTAGATAATTTTCATTTTCAAGACTATTTCCAAATATTTACTGAATTCATACTCAGGAAATTTGAGAATAATAAATTTTCTGAATGGTATTTTTGATGAACGATTTTTGTGAGGCCTGATTGTGCCTTGCGTGGGTGTTTTTTATGTATGAAATTCGAGTGTTTCGTATATTTGTGTTTATGTAACAAAAAATAAAATAAAAGAGGAAAATTATACGAAAGCGCTTGAATGGGAGGGTGGGTCTAATTTGCTACAAAAATAAAATAAAATTTTGAAAAATAAATCTGTGATTTGAGAAGGTTTCTGAGTAATTGCCAAAAATGCAACATTTTTTATTGAGAAACAATCAATTGTAATTATAAAAAATATTCCATTAGTTTTATAAATAATTGAATTTTGAAAGGAAATAAATGAAACCTTCTCAATATTTCTCATAATTATAATTCCAGAATTATAATTATTAATTCCTTGTATGTGTGATATTTTTACACGGGCAATGTTGGAATAAACCAACCAGAAGATTTTTAGATTTTGTTTTTTTTTTTTTTGTATAGATATATTTATATATAAGCTTTTTTAAATTTACAAAAAAATGTATATTTAACTAGTCCGAATTTGATGGCCCTTGTTAATTTTTCGGAAGGGTGCAATTCGTAATACGTGTGGTATATTCCAAGAATTGGCCGTGTCTGGGTTCAAAGGCTGTATGAAATAGGTAATTTTTTTTAGTATGTAAGTGAAGTGTGATCGTTGAATTGTGTGTTATAGTATGCGAAATTATTTTTATTACGGAATAATAGTTGAAATAATGGTCTCTACTGGCCTATTCATATATTTTTTTTTCTGTACAATTGTATGATCAAGAAACAAAGAAAATTTACTCCTGTTCCAAATCTACTATAGCTGATTGTAATTGCTTATTAATTTTTTGCTTGGCACTTTGATTATTTAAATAGAATTTATATAATTTTAAAGGTGAAAAGGAGAATTACAATTTATCCGTTCTTGCATTATAATTTGTATTACGAGCAGTTTTCTCGAGTGATTGTATCGGTCATTTTATTGGTTGAATGTTATGTTTTGATTGTGCCATGTTGATTGTTGTTAAATACGAAAATAGTAATGTAAAAGTTAACGAAATAGAAAAACAAACACCCCCAGAAAATCTAGAAATTTTCTTTAAATAGTGTTTAATAATGTTGAATATTGTGTGTAAATGAAGACTGAATTTTTAACAATATAAGCTCAAATGCCGTCGTATGAAAGTTGAGTAAATATGCGGCTTAATTTTCTCTTAATTAATAAAACATTATTAAACACTTGGGAGAAATTAAATAGAATTTGACGAAAAATTAATAAAAATAATGTTACCATGTCTAGGGTGCCTATTGACCAAAATTATTCGAAATTATTTTTGTTTTATTGGTTTTTTATCTTAAGTTTATTTTAATTTTTATTTTAATTTTGTGTTTATTATCATTTTTGACTCTTCTGCACGCTGTTTCAGTTAGATAATATTAAAACACTTATCGAATTCCCATCCTGGAGATTTGTTGGGTCATCTCTCAATCAAATCTTTCAGGAATTTCTTTTTTGTAGTTAACGGAAAAATAAATAATTCCTTTCCTTATTGAAGTATTTTTTTGTTTCCATAATATACCAATCACCTGTAAAAAATGTATTATTGATTGAATAGATGTAGTTATTTAGAGCAGTGCAACTTGCATAAATTAATGCCCAGGTAAGGTTTCCTATATGCATTTCTGGACTAATTCGATAAAATGTCTTTGCTAAGGTTTCATTCCTTATAATCTTAAAAAATCCTGCAGCAAATTCAACCAACTTCTAGAAGTGTGTGCGTGTGTGTATTTATAAATTAGTGTAAATCATGGATCAGAACGATCAACAAAAACCATCTGTGAGTGTTCATTTTATGTAAAATTATAATTTTGGTTTTTCCAAAAAAATATTACAGAATCCCTTGGACTTGGACGATATCCTGCCACAAGTTGGAGAATTTGGACGTTACCAGAAGTTAATGTTATGGTTCGTTTGTTTACCAGCTTGTTTCCCGTGTGGATTCAGTGCCTTCAATCAATTATTCATGGTGGCCACACCAGACCACTGGTGTCGCACACCGGTTCTAGCGAATTTAAGCAAAGACGAACGTCGCAATCTGACAATACCAAAACTTAACAATACATACTCACAATGTTCACGTTACGCCGTTAATTGGACCGAAATTTTAAACGATTATAATCGTTTCGAGGAGGTAACTATTGATGAATCCTGGCCGCAAGAATCCTGTACAGAAGGCTGGGAATTCGATTCGACCGATATTGAAGTTGTATCAAGTATTGTCATCGATGTAATTGTTCGAAATATTGTGATAATTCTTTATTTACGTTGAATAGTTCTAGTTTGAATTGGTTTGCGATAAAGATATTTATCCAACATTAGGACTTGTCGCTTTAAATCTTGGCGGTCCAATTGGTGTTTTCTATTTTGGACGATTGAACGATAAAATCGGCCGGAAGAAATCGTTTTTTCTATGTCTAACAACTCTACTTGTTGGCAATGTTTTATCAGCTTGCGCGAAGAATTTTTGGTGGTGGGCTGGGAGTCGCGCGATAGTCGGTCTAACTGTTCCGGCTGTATATCAAATACCTTTCATAATATGTAACAATATCGTTTATTTTTATAATAATAATTGTAATTGTTTGAATTTTGTAGCATTAGAATTAGTTGGGCCAAATTACCGTTCGTTTGTTACAGTAATGAGTACGATTTTCTATATTTTGGGCTTAATGATGCTCGCTGGCGTCACTTATTGGATCCGCGATTGGGTCTATCTAACATTAGCTACAAGTTTACCATTTACTCTCTATTATATTTATTGGTTTTTCATACCAGAGAGCCCGAGATGGTTATTGACAAAAGGCGAATTTGAAGAAGCTTCAAAAATTCTCGAAACTCTAGCTAGAGGTAATAATAAAGAATTGCCACCGAGTTTTAAACAACAATTGAAACAACGTATGTTGTCGAAAACGTTGAGTGAAGATGAAGAAATGAAGAAGACTTATAATTGTACAGTTTTATGTTCAAGTCCAAATATGCGTTTAAAAACATTATTGATAACGTTTAATTGGTTTGCAAATGAAACAGTGTACGTTGGTTTAAGTTATTATGGTCCAGCTTTAGGCAATAATGAATATTTAAGTTTCCTATTATCGTCAGTTGTTGAAATACCCAGTTGTATAATGTGCTGGTTAGTTATGGATAGATGGGGACGTCGATGGCCTTTATGTTTATGTATGATTTTAAGTGGCTTGACTTGTATTGCTACAGTTACTCTACCTAATAGTAAGCATTACAGTTCAACTTCAAAACTTCAATTTCGATAAAAATCATTTTCTAGATGCCATAACAGCAACTCTTGCCTTGTTTTTGATCTCAAAATCAGCCATCTCGGCTTCATTCCTAATCATTTATCCATTCGCTGGTGAATTGTATCCAACTCAATTACGTGGTGTTGGTATTGGATTGTCAGCATACGTTGGTGGTTTAGGTTTAATTATAATACCGTTTATTAATCATTTAGGATCTGAAAATTTAATTTTACCGTTAATCATAATGGGAGTATTGTCAATGTTAGGTGGTTTGTCCGGTTTACGATTACCTGAAACTTTACATTACAGCTTACCGCAGACGATTGAAGAAGGTGAACAGTTTGGTAAAGATTTTAGTAAAGAGGACTGTTTACGGTGTATACCGTTACGGTATATTTTTCTTCTTAGAAAACGTTAAAATTTAATGAATTTTATAAATTGTAGACCACCATCGAAATCATTATATGAGGATATGGAAATGGAAACTTTACAAGCCGAAATTGATGAACGGACGCCTTTAGAAAAACCGGCTTTGAAGAAAATTTCAATACGACGACTAGCCAAACAAGCTAGTGTTATGGAAACACCCAGGGATGCAGACGGTACAATGAAAATGACTTATTGGTTTTGATATTTTCTATACACTGTTGTTTTTCTTTAATTTAATATTGAAATTTGGACCAATTTTGCTGAAGAAAAATTGTATTTTAATCGGTAATTTCTAATGAAGTATCACGAAAATAATAAAACACTTTGTTTTTCTTATTAAGTGCTTCTTCAGTATTTAAAAGATTATAATCAACCCCCTAAATATGTTGAAAAGGCACAATCTACAATAATCCAGTGACGTCATTGCAATGAAGATGGATTGAGCATACCTGTGCCAGTATGAGTCCTTATCATATTTGTATCGAAATGCTAGGGATTTTGTGGTTTTCCCCCAAAAACGTCCTTTGGTTGTCTAACCTGCTTCATTTCTGCGTTGTCAACTGTCATATTTGCAATTGCTCCTGACACAAGGATAATTGAGGTGTTTACTGCATTGTTTATTGAATTTTAGTGCGTTTTTTTTGTAATAAATTATGAATTTTTCATTGTTCATTAGTTAAACGAACAATAATCAAATGAAGAATGTATTAGAAGATAATTTGTTGTTGTAAGATCAAACTGTAACTAAAGGTGATTAGTGTTTTAATTTTTATTGTACAAATTTTTTAAATATTCGTTGAAAGAATTCTAGGAATCTGTTATCGAAAATGAATAACCGTATTAGATTTTTATTAAAAATATAAGAAATTCTTTAATTGTGTAAAATGAAACAGTATATGCAAATATTTGATAATAACTTTAAAATTACATAAGACGATTCCATTTTTTCCTCCTATCAGATTGAACTACTGTTACCTTTACCACAGTACATCGCCGGCGCCATAACAGAACAATTACAAAAAATGAACTCGGACGAGTATGATTTCTTCCGGTATTTACAAAGAGAACCGAGCACCGTTGCTATTAATTTAATTCGTGGCCTCAGTCATCGTTCAATTGGTGGTGATCCATCCAAATGTAATTCACAATTGCAAGAAAATCTTGAAATTTATGCTGAAGATAAACTGGTCCGGAAACAACATGAAGAGATGGTAATTCTATAAATGAATATTTGTAATTGAAATTAATTATTTTTTTCTAATTGTAAAGCGATGCGAAATGCCCGGCCAGCCTAGGTCGACTTTTTTGATGGTCTTCAGTCCGGATGGTTCAAAAGTAGCGTCAACACATGGCAATCACAATATTTATGTGACTGATTTGAAAAGTGGTAAAAATATTAAAACTTTAGTTGGTCATCCAAGGACGCCATGGTGTATTGCATTTCATCCAACATCAAATCAGATTGTTGCATCCGGTTGTTTAGGTGGTGAAGTCCGAATTTGGGATTTGAGTGTACGGATTTCTGCTTTAACATCTTATCAAATCAATTAATGCTCAAATTTTAGGGTGGTAGTGAAGTTTGGACAACTGGCAATCAATCAGTTATAGCTTCTATTGCATTCCATCCAAATGATCGTGTATTGGTTATAGCAACTTATAATGAATTATATTTTTGGGATTGGAGCAAACCAGAACCATTTGTACAAATAGCTACAGGAAATCCTAAAGAGAAAGTATATCAATTTTTCTTCAATTTATCAAAATTGTAATTTCGTTTTGTAATTTAGATTAGATATGTTGCTTTCGATAAATTAGGTCATAAATTAATTACTGGTATAGCGAATAGTCCGCAAACAAGATGGGAACGTGTCCGAGCACCAGTACAAACAATACGGCCAATAGAAAGATCGTCAAGTCCACATAATTATCGAACGAATCAACGGATTCCAACTAATACAAATTATGAAATACGATCATCGAA
This sequence comes from Hycleus phaleratus, assembly GCA_013841185.1. Lineage (NCBI taxonomy): Eukaryota > Metazoa > Arthropoda > Insecta > Coleoptera > Meloidae > Hycleus > Hycleus phaleratus. The sequence goes on from JACDRP010000298.1 coordinate 27,114, forward strand.
TCCTACTCAAGTATTGCGTCAATCGGAAACAAATTCAGTAGAATCGATACAAAGGGCAACAACAACAACAACAAGTGCTACAACTACCACTACTTTTACTACTACTACCACTGCTACGACTAATACAACACCATCAACACCAAGTTTTCCTGAAAGAGAACGTCGTATTACCGCCTCTTATCGCAATCTACTTAGAGAATATGAACAATTAGTTCAAAGATATTTAAAAATCTATCGTCCACCTACTATGGTAAATTATTAACTAATTATTATTATTATTTTATCAAATTGATATTGAGTTTAGATTGATCGTGGTACAGATCCAATGGAGACTAATTCGAATAGTACAACAAGTGCTACACAAACAACACCAGGACCATCAACATCATCTACAGAAATTACAAACGATTCATCTTCAACAAATAATAATCCACAACCATCAACATCAACACCATATACAGCCGGTTTAATGATGCCAAGTCGTATAATTGCAATGAGACGACAACCACCATATGTTAGTACACAAACAACAGCAACAACTACCGATTTTTCAAGAAAACATAAATCATCTGATGGTACACTAGAACCATCACGTGAAAAACGTCCAAAATGCGATGAACCTAACAGTACTAATAATAATAACAATAATACTGTTGGTACAGCTCATGGTGATGATGATGGTTATGCATCAAGTACTTCTAATTCACAAGTAACAGAAACCGGAACTCAAACACAAAATCCACAACGATTACTTGTAATAAAAACACGAAATAATTCCCAACCAGAAGTTTCATCTAATAGTAATAATAATGGCAATAATCAAGATGATAGTAATAACAATAATAAACGTCAAAGTGTTATAGTTCTACGTCCTAAAACAAATACAAGTACCACAAATACTCAATCTAATATTAATAATGACAATAATAATGATAATAATGAGCCACAACCAAGTACAAGTAGTGGACAGACTGCTTCTGATGATCTATTATTGAATGTACAGCCAATAACTGAAGAAGCTAGAAATCGATTTTTACCAATTATTAAATCTTTACCGGCTTGTGATAGACCCAAATTGATTAGGTATTTCCTTTTAATTACCATTCATTATTAAAATTCTATTATTTTTTTTATTGTAGACGTTTCGAAATTAGTAGAGCTTTTGAACGATTAAAACAAGAACGTAGAGCTTCAATGATACCGAATTTTTTGAAAAAAATAAATCGTCGACCAGTTTTGGATACATCATCAGATAGTAGTAGTTCAGATGATGATATTACAGCAACTACTAGTACAACAACAACAACAACAACAACTACCACCACTACCACTACAACAGCAACAACAATAACAACAAATTCACAACAAGAATTAAATTCCACTACATCTACAAATGATAATACTAGTAATAATAATGAATTACAAACAAATACAAACTCAACTACAGAATGTAATATTAATATAACTAATGCTAGAAGTTTTGTTATGAAATTAGAACGACTTTTAATGGCTGTCTTATTAACTGAAGTTAACGTCAATGATACACAACATGAGAATAATGAATCAAATGATACATCAACATTATCATCATCTGTAAATAATCAAGATAATTTAAATTTAAGAAATCCATCACCAATTAATATATCATCAGAACGATCACGAATTCATGCTATAATACGTCCTAGTTTTGTAAGTGATTCAACATCATTCTTAAATCGAATAACACTCAATACAAATACAATGACAACAACTACAACAACAACAACCACAACTAATACATCAACAACAATAACATCATCCGATATTACACAATTTCCTAATAGTACATCAAGTGTTAATAATCGAAGTACTAGTTATTTACGTTATCCTAGACGACGTTTAATACCAACACATCATCATCGTGCATCTGCTTTTATGCCAACTAGAGTGAATTATAATCGAAATCCAATAAGATATCGTCGATGGTGGTCTTCATATAGAAATAGTATTTATTATTATTATTATTTCATAATTAATTATTAATGATTTTATTTTAATTTAGGTCCAAGACAAGGATCTTCAACATTACTACCAGTTCACGTATTAATAAACAATCGTGGTAATAACAATAATATTTCTGGAGAAGACCGGTTATTATCGTCTGCATCTGTACCACCAAATAATGCCGGATTATCGTATGATAATACCAATAATGTTAGTAATAGTAATACTAACAATAGTAATAATACTGATGATAGTGTTAATCTTGGTGATATCTACAATCATATTTTACAAGATCTTGAATCAAGTTTGAATGATGTACGAAATATACGTGAAAATAGTCGTACTGGTGAAACATCAGATATGTTGAGTAGTTTTTCGGAAAGTTTAGAAAATATAATGAATCAATCTGATACGATTTTAAGGAATTTAGGTGGTTCAATGATGATGTTACCGAATTATAATGAACGTAATACTAATAATAATAATAATAATAGTGAACCACGTATAAGTTTTAATGATCAAAATTTCTATATTCGAGATAATAGTCATTTAAATAATTCTAATGATTTAAATAGTAATGGACGTAGTGTTATTGAATCAGATCATAATTATCCAAGAAATCCAGATAATCAAAATCTAAATGATAATAGCAATAATAGTAATAATAATGGTAATATATCACCATTAATGACATCATTACATATGACAATTTCTTATATACAACGGCAAGCAAGATTATTACGTCAACAAGTTGAAAGTATTGAACGTATTGATCGTGCAATGCTTGAAGTACAACAATTACAATTAATACGACAATTAATTTTGGAAAGTTTACGTTATATACGTTCGTTAGGTGGTCATGAGAATCGTAATAATAATAATAATAATAATAATATAACAAGTACCTCAACCAGTACTACTACGACTACTACTATTACAACAACAACAACAACGACTACTACTACTACTACTACTGGTATGTCAAGTGTTAGACTAATGATGGCTGGTACACGTATTAGTGATTCAAGTCCGTACGATTCACAGTCTGAAGAACAATCAACTACACCAATACAATCAAGTAGTAGTACAAGACGAATTTCAATTACAGAACAAGGCCAACAGAATGAAAGTAATCGACGTGGTGGTCGTAAAACTTATCCACCATCAAGATTATTACGATTTCATCGTCATCGACGATCATTCATTAATTATTTCCCTAGAAAATATTGTAGAACTGATCGTGGTGTACGGCATGGTGTTCATCAAAATCGTCCACATGGTCCTGCGATGCGCAATCAAGATACTAATCATTTACAAAGACATCCATTTTTAAGTTATTCTCTATTTAATTCAGCAGGTTTAAATGTAATGTTACGACGATTAGAACAACTTTTAACTGAACAGACACGATTATGGACACAACAACAACAACCACCAAGTACATTACCAGAACAACGACAAAATCGTCCAACATCTACAGATATGGGTGAACGTATACTATCATTACGTTTACACGATTGTGTTTTACGTATGAATCGTATATTGGATGATAATAGTAATAATAGAAATAATACAGAATCAACAGGTCGTTTCCGTAATTATCTATCGGAATCACCTATTGTAACACCAGATGGTATTGAACGGTATACAGCTAGACATTTCTTGAGTTTAATTGTTGATGGTATGAGCCGACATATACAAGAATTAGGTGGTGGTAATAATATACCACCAAGTTTACGTACACAAATCCATAGTGTATTAGCAATGGCATTATTATTATGTGACTTATTATTATTACAATTAGTTGATTCAATACCACCACCAGTTGGTGTTAATTTAGATTTAGGACGTGAATCGTTAACAACACGTATTGATCAAATGTGTGGACAAATGTTACAGAATCGTTTCAGTAGTCATTCACATCAATTGACAAGAAGTTTACAAAATATGCGTACAACAATGCGTTATGCTTATCGGGCATTAGGACAAACTTATACAGCTCGAAGGAATGCAATGTTACCAAATCGACAAGAGGCTAATCAACGATTAATGTTGAATCGTTATTTACGATCATTATTTAGACGGCGACCTAGAAATAATGATGTTAACAATACATCATCGAGTGATACAAATCAGACAAGAGAAAGTCCGGATCCTAGACCAACTAATAATGCCACAAATCCTAATAATAATAATGATAATAATAGGAATAGGAATCAAAATCTTAATAACAACAATAATACAAGTAATAATAGTAATGAAAATTCTAGAAGATTCTCATTGAATTTAAGAAATTTGATAATGCGCTATTCAGATCCAACTGGTGAAGATGAAGAAATAGCAAATAGTAATCCAACACAAAATGAAACTAGTAATAATCAAAGGACATCAATTAATGCTTTAAGTAATAATAGTGATGATGATGACGATGATGATAATGATGATGATGACACAGAATCCGAAATTATGTCATCAGAAAATAATACTGGACGTAATAATAATAATAATAATAATAATAGCAGTAATAATAATAATAATAATACGAATACAATAAATTTACCGATGTCACCACCATCTTTTGCAACGTCACGTTTTTGGAATGTACCATTAGTACGTTTAAATGATCGTCCTATATCTTCTGAACAACAACAACAACTAACATCACAATTACAATCACAACAACAACAACAACAACAACGTATTTTAACACATAGAAATCGTTTAGTTGAACGCGTATCCGAATTACGACAATTACCACAGATGAGTGTCTTACGGCCAAGATTCTTACATCCCTTCTATTCTAGTGTTAATCCATTTGATGGTGATTTAGATGATTTACAAAGGGAAATTGCTTATGATTGTGATGTTAGTACAACTGTTACACCAAATCATAGGATACAAGTTTGGGATATCTCATCGGGCACAATACCGGCGATAAATAACCGTAATTTCTATTATGTTTTAATTTCAATCGGTTGACTTAAATTGTTAAATTTCCAGCATTGAAAAATATAATCGTGAGTGAATGTAAGATTCACAATGATGCCAGTGTTGATATAGCTAAAGATGGGACGATTCTAGTAACTTTATTACCATCTGGTGGTTATTTAAATGTCACAAATCGTTTAGGTAGGTTTTTATTTGAATGAATTTTAAATAAACTTATGTCGGATTTCTTAGGTGTTTACAGTTTAAAATGGGAATCATTGGGTCAATGTTTGTATACTACAAGTTTCGAACAGAATGCCGTTTCTGTTGCACTATCACCATTAAGTCGTCATTTAATTGTTGGTTTAGCATCTAGACGTGTATCAATTGTACAAAATGATCGCTGGACAATGGCACGTATTTTTATTATTGATCAAAAAGATACACCACGCGATCGTTTGTCTGTATTACGTGATTTAGGCCAAGATAGAGATCATCGAGCAAACAGTCATAAGAGTGTTAATTGTATCCGTTGGTTACCGACAACTGGACAAGGTTTGATTTATGCAACAAATACAGGACAATTGGTGATTCTAACATAGTTTTTTTTCTTTTCAATTTAAACAGTTACATTTTGCTTATATCATTTATATTTCTATTTTTCCAATAAGTTTAATATCCAATGTTTATTACGATTATTTTCCAGTTCTTTAGGTTTATATGCTTAGAAAAAAATATTGATTTTGATTGCGTGATATTTATTTTTAGTGGAAAAAAATGCAGATTTTGTTTATTAGAATTTTTCCAAATAAATGTGTAATCCGTCTATCTTATGGAATACAGCAATTTCAATGGCTTCTTTTATTCGACTGAATCATTCACTATATCTAATTACAGTTTGAAACCAATGCACTCTTCTTGTATTTGTAAATATACTATGCATACATCCGTTTTGTAGTACCGTTTTATTTAAAACCTTTTAAAGAAATATTGTTACATATATCAATTTTTGATCTGGAAGGATAAATATATAAATGTGTTATAAAATCGAAAAATTAACATTTTTCAATAGCAGTATTAATATTACATTTGGTGTAATATAGGCAACCAACTGTTGTAGTCTGCACATATTAGTATGTATTAAATCCTAATAGTTGGTTGCCTATATTACACCAAATATAGCAGTAATAGTAGCACTCCTACTGAAAAATCGCTATACATATGTATTGGTTGTTATTTTACGGTTACTTTTCGTCTAGGAACATTTATAGTTGGACTGACTGGTTTGTGTATTTTATTAAACATTTAAAAATACTGATAAAATATTATTTAAATTGATGTTAGCACGTGAATTGTGATTTCTTTAATATAACGTAAGGTATTATTTCCATAATTTATTTTATTATTGCTATATTTTTTATTTTAAGACGTATTGATTTGGGGATATTTTTGCCGTTATGTTGGTGCTTGAATCAATGACATAATTTAGTAATCCCATAAAACGAAAATTTACAAAAACTTTTAGAATTTGTGTTCAATTTCAGAAATTGTGATCAAAAACAAGAACTTGTGTGCTATTTTGTGACCCAATGGGTGCCCCAATTCAGGGGAAATCAAATAAAACCAATAATTACATTGCACGTAACGGAATTGTTAAATTAAATTCACAAACAATGCGCCCCCGTGGCGGTCCCTATCAACCAATGCGCGGTAGTCCTATGGGAGTACGTCCACCACCATCACCAATGGGTGGTCCACCAGTGGGGTTACGTCCACCACCAATGTCAGCACGTGGTATGCGAGGCCCACCTCCACGTGGTTGCGGTGGCGGCGGTCTTCGCGGTCCGATGATGCCACCACCGCCACCGCATGGTCGTATGATGGGAATGCCTATGTTGAGACCACCGCCGGGAGTCCGGCCGCCACCGCCTAATATGCGACCATTGCCACCGCCGCCGCATATGATGGGCGGTCCGGGTATGCCACCAGGACCACCGCCACCATTACGTATGGGAATGTTTAGACGAGGCGGTGCACCATCAAATCGTAATCGAAAATATCCGTTCAAAGGTACACAAAAGGGGAAAATTGGTAAAAGAAAAAAATCAACATTGAAAAATATGGATTTAACAAAACCATGGGTGACGGAAATGATAAAAGATGAATTTAAAAGAAAAGATGAATTATTGTCAATGGCAAGAAATAGTCAAAATAAACAAGATTGGGCAACGTACCGTGGCCAAAGGGAGAAATGTAGTCAGATTTATCATGCTGCTGAAATGGAATTCGTTGGGCAACAGGAGGTGCGTATCCCTCAGCTCTTGCCCGCAACTAATTTTGCGCGTATAACAGCGCCTATTGATTATACAGCAGACGTCCACTTATAGGTATTTTTAATTACCAAACACTAATATTGATTTTTTTACCCTTAAAATGCTCGTTATTCAAAAAAGAAAACGTACATGGGTAGACCTCACCACCATTACTATCAGGAATTTTTGAGGTTTGCCATCAGTATGTGCCAAAGAAACATTAATCAAAATAAAAGGTGGACTAGAAGTTGTGTACAGCACATATTTTTTTAAAGAATATTTACATTTTATTAAATATTTGATCAGAATACATTTTTAAATAAAACGTTAAAAACGTTCAAACATTCTAAAATTTCTTGGGTATCTTTCCAGGATGATAGCAAAACAGTTACCGAGGCAGAGACGGACAAAAATTTACAAACACAAACTAACAACGTCTCAGCCTCCAACTGAGACTACAAATACTGAAGTTGCTACAACTGCATAAATTCAAAATAAAAACTAATTATAAAACCAGCTAGTTAAAAAACTTTCTCACGATCAGTTTATTTTGTTTATTATAATAATAGTTTAATATAAACAAAAAAAAATGTTGAAAAATTCTGTTTTGTGTGCTAAGAAACATATTATTTTGCAAGTTTTCCATACAAACACACGTAGATTCTTTAAACAAATTAATTTTCGTTTCTTAGAATAAAATAGTTTGCAAAATAATTGATTTGCTTATTTACTGTGACAAATACATTTAGTAATGTGATTCTTAAAGTTTTTTTTTGATGGATTTTTCTTAGTTATTTATTTATGATTTCATTTCTTAAAGACTAGAGTACCTTTAATTAGATATGCTGGATGAATCCACCAACATATTTGTAATATTAGATTCGTGTGTTTAAATAAAATGGTTTTTGAAAAAATTAACTATTAGAATGTTATTTTCACGGAATTATCACCCATCCTCTTCAACAAAGTACCAAAACTAAAAAATAATTAGAGCTTTATTGAAGGGGCTGGTATTTCAAATTGTGTCGGATTTGTAATTTTTTTTATTTATAAGGAAAGTGTTGACTGTTTGATGAAAATTGATAAAGGAAATTGTGTTGAAATTACTGCAGTACAGTTGAAATTTTCAATTCTATTGGACTTTCTATTCTCAAAAAAAAAAACAAACAAAAACAATTAAATCAACCTTACAAGAAACTCAAATGTTTTCTTGCAAGACAAAAGGATTACAGTAAGTCATTCTTTCATTTTATCCCAAATTTTTGTTTTGTTTCAACTAAAAGAGTTAACAGCAACTTCAAATTTTCCTTTTAACTAGAATCTATCAAATTTAAAAATTATTTTCTTCACAATACCAATAATGATTCTGTATAATGATGATGTTATTGCTTTAGGGTGAATTACAGATGATTAAAGAAGAAGAAGATAGTGATGAAGATTTGGATGATGGAGAAATCGATATCTGTGATTATGATTATGAACAGTTTGACGATAGTTCTAGTCTAGTTTTAGATAATTCCCGTTTCTATTGTGAATTGTGCGATAAGAATTTTGCAAAATTAGATCTTTATAATCAACATCAATCAAAACATCGTACTTGCGGTATAGACGGTTGTCAATTTATTGGCGATGATAACATTGTAGAAAAACATATAGAAAATCAACATTTAACTGGTCTATATGATAAAATACGTAAATTGAATACAACTGAAGATATCGAGAGATGGATCGAGGAGAGACGTTTAAAACATCCATCGAATAGGGAGAATTTCAGGAAACGTTGTGAAGCTGAACAAGAACGTTTGAAACGCGGTGAAAAATTGACGAAAACCAATGAACGATTCAATCGAAATAAAACTAAATGTAAGTCATCTTTTTCGCTTATAAAATCAAATTAATTAATTTATATTTCAGTTGTTAAACAATGCATCAAGAAACGGCCTAGAAGGCAGAATAAAATCACCAATCCAACTCAAAAAGGACGGGAATCGTTGATTGATGAGAAATGCACTTGGAATGGAAATATGTTCCCATTCCGAGGAACTCGTGAAATTTACATTGATGAAAATGATCAAGAAAATTGTAATGGTTATAGTGAAATTCAGGAAAATACGACTGAAATGAAGAACGGATTAGGGGCAATTATGGGGGCATATTTGTCTGATGATGACGATGATGAACCACCAATCGAAATCGAGAAAAGTTTTAAAATTACTGAAAAATCTCAAATAATTGCGGACAATTCGAATATTGACAACGATGATGAATTGCCAGTTGAAATCAAAATCGAAAGAAAATTGGAAATTCCGGAAAAATCTCAAATAATTGCCAACGATTCGAAGAGAAAATCACATAAAAGAAGAAAGAATCAACTGAAACAAAATAATACTAATCGATCGGAAAATAATGAATTTCCTAATATAAAATTCGTGAGAAGGCCACTAACACTTTTAGAAAAATTGCTAGAAGACGAGATTCGACATGAACGGAATGTTTTATTGCAATGTGTACAGTACGTTGTGGAAAATAATTTTTTTAGAAGTGATTCGTAAAAATCAGGAATAAATTATTATTATTAACGATAAGTAGTTCGATTTTCAAAATACACACGAAATAATTAGACTCATTAGAAACAAAACATTTATTGATGGATGATTTATTTATAATTTATTATTCTAATATGTGTCTAATACTTTTATAAAAATACAAACGTTGAATTGCGGAAAAAACAAGCAACAATCCTTTGATGTGTGTGCCATATTGGACCGTTAAAATGGTAATAAATTATGGTCTTTATATATCAATAATCCTGAAATAAAAATAATTTATTAAATTTTCATATGCTAGACGAAATAACCATCTGGACAACGTGTTAATTTCGAATGTAAATGAAACGCATCTACTTGGAATTGTTCTAATTTTAAACAGAAAAATGTGCCAGATATGATTGACTGACTTACGTTGATTTATTTGTTTTTTCCTGCTTGCCTTAAGGACTAAATCCAGCATATAATACCCATAGTGCTATTAATAATGCGATTAAAATTAAAAATGTCGTAAGAAGATTACCAGTTTCATTGACTGTTGGTGGCATTTTGGTTTAATCTGGAAAATAAAAGCGAAACAAGTTGAAAATGAAAATTTTAAAATTGCAGGAGTTCTGAAATGTGAGACTTTTCTGTAAATATTTTCGTAACACAACCCAAAATTGTTGATCAAATAATTTGATGAATTTTGTATAAAAATAATTTAATGCGTTTTGGAAACAATCCAAAAGGCGCGTTGGGCGGACGATCTCGATTTTTTTACAACCAAATTCGATGGAAAGATAAGATATTTATATAAAAATATTTGCAAATATCTAATTATATTTTCGTTAAATACAAGAAAGTCGTTTCTAATAGGCAAATTGAGCAAAAGTTTAATTAGAAATACTCACCACGTGTCGAATTACAAAGATGTGTTTAGTTTTGCAGTCGGTAATGTTATGTCTTCCAGTTTTCATTGGAGCCCAAAGCAAAAATCCTGTACAACGTTCATGACGTATCGTTGGGGGTGGTGGGGCTTGCACCTCCATGCGAACCGCGAAAACAGTTCCCCCACGGATATTTTCAGGTTTTCCCAATACTGGTGAAATTTTTGAAAAAAATTGTACATTTATACATTCCGGAAACGGACTTGTTGAACCGTGTAATATAATTAAAGACACAACTAATTTTTGATTGAATGGAATGTTAATTTTCCGTGTAGTGGAGAATTTGAAACAAATTAGTTTATTTTCGACGTAGCATTTATCATAGTTGGGGCGCCAACTCATAATTAATCATCTGGTTGAAACAACAAATTTTCCACCGAATTCAATACGCCAATTTCTATTATTATAGTCACCCCAAGTATCGGTTCTTTAAATAATAAATCCATGAATATCGACAATAAAATTTCAGTTATGCAACGAAATAATTTCGCCTGCAATCCAGAAATAATAAGCAAGTATTGGATATTATCCAAGAGTTGTAGCTTTGAAAATCAATTAAGATAAATCTGTTAAAAACAAAGAATCCAACATTCTAATATTTTTTAGAAAACGAAAAGTGCGACATAAACAATAAAGTTGGCAAAAGTTTTTTGCAAGTTGTTGACTTTATGTTATTTTCTAACTAGTACGCTATTTTTAAATGTAATAGAATTTGTACATTTCTATCTTATTTCTAGATAGTCATCCACGACAAATAATAAATAAGAGTGGATGACAGGTAGAAAAAATAGCGCAGTAAAATTTAATTCTTTCCTCAAATTTATTTTTAGCAAATTGTACAAAAAGTGCAAATATACACTAGGTGCTAGTCCCATCGAACATGCATACAGCTAATAATAAATTTCTTCTAGTGAAATGCAAACTTATTATTGGTGAATTCTTTGTAGCGAAACTTCTCAATAGATAATCATTACCGTTTCTAACATCCGGATTATGTGACACATTAACTTCTTCCGAACTGGCATCTTCTGTTAATTTTGTAAAATCCCACACTTTCAATTGACAATCTAAGCCACCTGATACTAATAGATTACCACAACGACTAAATATTAATGAATGTATTGGTTTCTCATGACCTAATAATTCAGCAACTAAATGACCGTGCGATAGGTCCCATATTAATACTTTAAAATCAGCACCAGCTGATGCCAGAAAACGTCCACATACACTAAATGCTAATGACATTATTGCTGATTTATGGCCGGTCATTAAACGGACATGATTGCCTGTTGTACAATCCCATAAACATACACGACGATCACTGGAACCGGTTGCTACATAATTCGAATTCGGATGGAATTGAACACACTGCAAAATACGTGATTATATTGTTTCGACAAAAATAACCTAAATTCATAACAGAAACGGATATTTTTTAACGTAAACAGAAACAAATATGTACAGAAAAGCTGGTTAAATTGTCAATTTTCCGAAAAACTATCATATTGGACGATTTCTTGAAGATCTGAAAAGTTGTAGGGTAGAATATGAAAAAACACGTGCACCTAGACTTTCGTCTGTAACTCAAAATTCGATTGGAATTTTCCAATATAAAAACCGTTCGGAAATACGCCTTGAAAAGCTTTTTCTAATGCCACCATAGTTATTGTAATATCTCATCGAATACGTGAGATCAGTTATTATTAATAACTTGGCAATTTGTCGACACCAAATCGAAAAATATGTACTCTACATTTTCAAATTTCAATGAATTCGTATTTCTCGAATATTAATTTCCGATTAAAAAGGTGCGAAAACAAGAACAGAAACTCCAATTTATGTTTTTTACTTGTAAAGATGAATCGTTCGAGTTTTAAATTAAATTAAAAAGAAACTTACATCAACATCTGAGAAATGTCCAGCAAACAACCTTAATGGTTGATAATGATCTGTTGCCCATAATCTTGCTGTTCGATCATATGATGCTGATGCAAAATAATAACCTAATGGTGAAAATTTAATATCCCATACAGGGAACATATGTCCCTTATAAACAACTAAACACGTCCATATTTGTAAACTCCATAAACGTATTGTTGCATCCTCTGAACAACTCAATAATAATGTACGATCTGGTGAAAATGATACAGCATAAACTGGACCTGAATGTCCATAAAGTGAACGTGAAGTTTCACCCGATCTTTCATCCATCATTCTCACCTAAAACAACAATAATAATAAAATTAAATTATTTTAGATGATGAATATTTACCAAAACATCATCCGCTTCAATATTGACATCCTGTAATTGTTCAGCTGATTTCATTGCTTTCAATTTCTGCGGTACTAGAGTCCAAACTTTAACAATAGAATCACCAAAACCAACAGCCAACATACTTGAATCTTCGGTAATTTCAGCACAAGTTACCCTGAAAATTCATCAATTATGATTTAAATTTTAGAATTATCGATTAATTTACGTGTGATTCGCATTTAGTAGTGTGTAACAACAACAAGACGGTATGCATTCAGGTCCTAAAGTTACACGTTTTGAAGCCTCACGATAAGCTTTCAATTTCTCCAATTTATCGTTATCTTTGCTATATTGAAAAATTAAAATTAAAAAACTGTCATATTTTTTGTGTAACTAGTAGAGCTTACAGATCGGGTACTGGAATACGATCTGATGGTGGCGCATTCGGATCAGATTTCGTTTTCTTCGAAAACAACGGATCTTTTTTCGTTTTCTTCTTTTTCGGCTTATCGGGATTATCTTGATCACCAGTTTCTTCTTCATCTTCAACAGGTGCCGCCAATGATTGTATATCTGGTGCTTTCGGTATACCATAATAGACTTTAGTTTTATTGTCTTGTCGTTTAGCTTCGCCACCAACAGCACCCGATGTTGCCTCAATTTGGCTTTTATTGCGTGCCACACCTTCATACATATCAAAATATAAATGTTCTTGTATTATATTTAATAAAACTGAAGCTTTCTTCTCGTTTAAATGGCGTTTCAATAACGATAAAGTATCTCGAGACATGCGGATTATGAATTGATTCGATTTGAACGTATCGGCCAATTCATTCCCATTCATATGATCACGTTTCGTTACCAACGCCAACTTCTTTAAATCCTCTCTATAATAAGCGTCCTGTTCAGGGCCGAATCGTTTCATTAAATTGATTGCTTTNTAAAATCACAAATAAATCTACAGTGTAATTTCTTTTAAACTTATGTAGATTATTGCCTTCTTTATCATATATTTGTATTGAAAATGTTAATTTTTCAATAGACTTATAAATTTTTATGAAAATTACAATGAATTAACTATAAACGTTTCCCAAATTCAAGGTTGATTGGTATGCATTTACAACAAAAAACCGTGTGTTTCACTTGAATGTTCCTAGCTCTGATGGAAACACTAATTGTTTGATGGGCGATTTGAAAAATCTTTCAAAGATTTAAAGGAGGGTCCTATAGCTCATCGGAAAGTTGGTCAAAAACGCTCAATTGCGAAAACTGCAATTTTTGAAATCGACATGAACAATAATTATTTTCAATTTTTCTCCTTTTTATTCTCGAAAAAAACAAAGTATTCCTACCCGTTCCAGAATAAAATGGAGAGAAACGAATAAAATCAATCAACCTTTGGTTCATTCTGAATTATTTTTTGCGTGTAGCTCGTTAGAAACGATCGTTTTTTTGACCAACTTCCCGATGAGCTCAAATTTTGCTCAAATGATCTCCCTATAAATCTCTAAAATATTCTCCAAATCAGTCGTCAAATAGTAGATGTTGCTATAAAAGCTAGTAGCATTTAAGTGAAACACGCGGTATAAACAATTACAATATTGAATAGTTTCAACTAATGTACAGCTATAAATATTAATGCCATTTTTATTCCCTTATCTCTCCAATCGAACATTACAAATAAATTAAGCTGTCCACAAAAACACTGGCCTTCATGTTTTATAATCTACGATCTGAATTTTGCTAAATAGGGGCCTTAATATCAATATCTATCAATAGAATGTTGCTTTTTCGAGAGAAATCGTTAAAAATCCTGGTGTACATTGAGATTTATTGACACGAATAATAATTCATTGAGGATATTTTCATATAATTAAAAAAAAATTGTTTGCTTGTATGAGCATTACATTCTATTGTAACAAAGTGATAAGAATCGTTATTGAAGATAAACATGCAAAGCTTATATTGATTGAGCAAAATTCATCTGATTTTAATTCGTTTGAAAACTGATAATGACTGAAACTATACTGTAAACGGATTTCAGCATCTGTAACAGAAAAGAAGAAACATCAATTAATTTGAGAAAATATTCTACTAACAGATAAACCCAAAGTATAATTAATAGCGTAGTTATCAGTGAATTGTAATTTTATTTTTCTTCTTGCATTCATCAATAACATTAAATAAAGTTTACGATTCTCACAATTCATATTATACCAATCGATTTCTAGAAATTTATTATAAGCATCATCAGTCTGAAAATAAAACTCAAATAAAAACTGTTACATAACAGATATGGCAAGAGTAATCAGAAATTTTCTAGTTTCATTTTGATTTATTTGAATTTGTTACATTTTCTCTCATGATTTTTATAATTTTCCGATTACTTTCAACCTTTAATAAGCTTATAATAAGGAACTCACAATAGTCTCTATCGATTGACCAGCAAGAATAAGTGCTATTACATTTATACATGTAAAAACAGCAGTTAGGGCCATTTGAATCCAGTATGATAAAGAATTTGAAATTTTATATGAATTTCCTATTGCCTGCGGTAATAGAAGGAGCGCAACACTTGGGCCAATCATTAAGGCACATATGATGAAACACATAATCCAATTGGAAATTTCTTTAATCTTCTTCTTACCATTCCTATAATTTTTTTATTCGTTTAAAACTAAGAAATATTGGGAATAAATCAATTACGTTATTAATTCTTGATGTCTACAAATAAAATAGATTAGTCGACGTTTAATTTCAGCTTGATATGATAGATTATCGATTGGATGTATAATTTTTAAATAATATTCTTTTGGACATTTCGTTATTTCATTAATATGTTCAAGGCATAAAATCAATTGATATTTCATATGTTGTGAATAATAGATCAATTGATAACCGTGTGCTACACAGATGCTAAGTGATAATGTGCCACTAAAGATCAAATAGATGCTTGTTAATATTTTTGAATATTTAGGAAACTGGTCTTCAATTAGTTTTAATGATAACCATAATTGATAGGCTTCGGATGCATTCAAATAAACAGACAGAAAGACTGCAGTCCCTAAGGATATGTTGAAAATTAAGAAAAATTCAATAAAGCGCACCTCTGATTTAATTCTCATTTCTACACGCTTTGTCGAACTATCAATTGACCATAAATATAATTCTTTTGATAAATTTTCAATTAATTTCGGTTTTAATATTAACATTGCCATCACAATTATTACCTGAAAGTGATAAGCGGAAAGAAATTGTACAATAAAAACACCGAAACTCTTCTACTATAAATTATCTAAATTATTCTTGTACTTACGTAAAACAATATGAAATACATCGATGCATATTGTATAAATTCTTGTATAGTTAATTTGTACAAAAAGAAATAAGTTTGCCAAAATTGAAATGAACTTTGTACCATCAATTGCAGTACCAGCCAAAATTTTACGAATTTATTCTGAAAGATTCCAGAACCGACAAATTTAAAAATTTTAAGAATATCGACGACCATTTGGGTTTTTCGTTCAAATTTCAACATTTTTAATTTTATAAAACAGCTGCAACCGCCTTAGACTGCACAATAAATTTGATGAAAGTACGGCTACTTTGAACATGCAATTTTCGATTCTCTTTAATGTTCATTGAACAAATAGAATAATCGATTTAATGACTATAAATTTTTATTTCCAGAGAGAATATACAATTAGCGATTATAATTCCATTATAGACTATTTAAAATAAATTAATTCTGTTTTGAATTTACTAGATTTAAAAATAGATTACAAACATCATAATCAATTCAATTGGGCATTCGTTTAAGAGCTTGTCTTTTAACTTCCAGTCTCATCAATTTTCCGCTTGGTGTTCTCGGTAAATTCTCCAAAATTTGCACACCAGCCCTCAATCGCTCACGATCTAACACCTTCCGGGCGACAAACTCTGCAATCTCCTCGGGTGTTGCCGATTTGCCGTCTTTTAAAACAACAGCAGCTGCTGGTAACTCGCCGTTTTCCTCATCTGGCACACCGAACACACAAGACTCGACAATAGCTGGGTGTTGCAATAAAACAGCCTCAATAACAGACGGTACAATGTGCCAAGATTGATATTTGAACATCTCCTTTGTACGATCGACGATATAAATAAATCCATCTTCATCGTAATAGCCGACATCGCCGCTCGTTATAAAACCGTCCGTATCGAAAACATCAGATGCGTCACCATTGTAATAGCCCAACATATTCGAATCGGATTTGGCGCAAAGTTCACCTTTTTGATAAGGCGGTAGCGGTTGTCGTGTATTAATATCGACGACTTTTATCGAAACACCAGCTACAGGTTTCCCGCAAGATTCCAGTTTTGTCGGCATTAATTCTCTGTCTTCAATCGGATGGAAAAATGCCAAAGGGCCAGTTTCGCTCATTCCATATCCAACTACAGCATTGGAATTTTTGAAGACTTCACGAATTCTTGTTAGTTGTAGAGGAGTTACTAAAGCTCCACCAAGCAGTATGTATTCAATTGAGGAAGTATCAAAATTTTCAACGTATTTATAAGTGGCGAATTTGTACACAAGTGATGGTGCTGAAAATATAAAAGTCACCTGAAATATTTCGAAATTAAAATAATATTTTCTCATAAAGCGAAACAAACCAACTTTATATTTTTCGATAGCTTTCAAAGCTTTCTCTGTATCAAATTCGGGCATTATGACTCGATAGCCGCCGAAATCAAACGATGCAACTAACATACACATACCCGATATCCAATACAACGAGGAAAAATGCAAAATAGCCGAGTAATTGAAACTGAAATTACTCAAATTTCAAATCAAAGAATCACCAAAAACTAAACAAATCTTACTCTAATTGATTGACGTAATTGAGCAAACCTTTCGACGTTTGACTGATAGCTTTCGGTAACCCTGTAGTGCCAGAACTGAAGAACAATATAGCAGGATCGGTGGTGCTAATTTCTACCGGTACAAATGTCGTTTCGTCTTTGGAAAATTGTGTAAAATCCTTTAATGTTGGGTATTTAGTTGATTGTCCCAAAACTACAATTTGCGGTTGATTCTCTAAAGTTCCAATCGATCCTTCAATAAGATTTACAGCTCTTTCTTCCACAAATATCATTGCCGGTTTAACAATATTTAGAAGATGCTCAACATGGCTTGGCGATAATGTTGGGTCTAACGATGCAATTTTAGCGCCTAAATATGTTGCACCAGCCATTGGCACGACATTGTCTAGACAATTTAATGTACAAAATACAACAACATCTTTTGCTGTAACTCCTCTTTTCGACATTTCAATAGCAGCTCTGACGCTACGTTTTTTAACACTATTGAAAGATTCCTCTATACCAGTCACCGAATCAATCTACAATCGCCCATAATTTAATAAATTGTGCTATCAAACTATTTGGCTTACTTGAGCAATTTTATCGCCGTATTTCTCGCACATGTTGAAGAAAAATTGACCCAATGATACATTGAAGGGGCGCTTGATGGCTGGTCCATGAAGTATTCTTGCCCCCATTTTCGAACTGAATTTCTCCATGCAATAGTGATAATATTGTCTATTTATGCACTTCAACCTATGATAGACACCTGTAGGTATAAATTTAGAAATTTAATGATTTGTCATTGTGATAAGAAACTTTCTTATAAAGAACTTTGGTTTATTAAGTGATCTAAATGGAAACAAGTGGAGTAAAATTAGGATAAGATTAAACGAAATTTTTTCAACTGCAAACTTGATAAACAAACTTATTGACTTTATTTCCAACAAACAAATCAATTATTAATTATAGATTATAGATAGTTTAATGTAATAAGCACTAACTACAGGGTGTTCAGTATATAATGTAATAGTACTTTGAGGATTTGTAATACAAAGTAGTATCTCATTGTGGAGTTCTAATTTTGCTACAAATCCCTAAAATGTTACTTTATTATTTTGATAGAAACTGCTGAATTGATTTAGAATTACATAAATTTGATTGCTAGTTGTCTGATTTCTTGCCGAATCAGTTTTCCAGTCGGTGTTTTTGGCAATTTTTCGACAATCCTCACACCGGCCCTAAGCCGTTCACGATCCAACACCTTCCGGGCAACGAACTCAGCAATCTCCTCTGGTGTTGCCGATTTGCCATCTTTTAAAACTACAGCTGCTGCCGGTACATCACCATCCTCCTCGTGGGGCACACCAAAAACGCAAGCTTCAGCAATAGCCGGATGTTGTAACAAAATATTTTCAATTACAGACGGTACAATATGCCAAGATTGATATTTAAACATTTCTTTAATGCGATTGACAATATATAAATTTTCATTTTCATCATAATAACCAACGTCGCCGGTTTTCAAGAAACCATCCTCATCGAAAACTTGCGAACTATCAGCTTTATAATAACCGATCATAAGTCGTGATGATTTTACACAAATTTCACCTTTTTGATTCGGTGGTAGAATTTCTCTCGTATTAATATCTACAATTTTTACCTTAACACCCGGTGCTACTTTACCACAAGATTTCAAATTTGCTTGTGCAATTTCTCGATAATTTACCGGTTCAGTCGATGAAATCATTGCATTTTCTGTCATTCCATAACCTATTATTATTTTAACATTCTTCAATACTTCATGCATTTTTATTAATTGAGCTTCACTAATTGGAGTTCCACCAACTGATATTGCATCCAATGAAGAAATATCAAATTTTTTTATATCTTTGAAGCATACCAATTTATATAAAAGTATAGGGGCTGTTATAAAGTAAGTTATCTAAAAAAATAAATATTTCATTAATTGTCTTTGCTGAAAGCAAAATAGACGAACTTTGTATTTTTCGATAATTCGAAAAGTTTCTTCTTCGTCAAATTTGGGAATCAATATTCGGCAGCTACCTTCAGCAAAAGATCTAAGCAACATATAAACTCCAGATATCCAATACAGTGTTGTAAAATGTGTTATTGAACTATAATTAATAGATTTCCTGGAAATTCAATAATCACAATCAATGAAGAGCATTAACATTCGAATCTTACAGTAAATGAGTGGAATTGGGGAGTATATTTTTAGAGCTTAAACAGATAGCTTTAGGTAGCCCTGTACTTCCAGAACTGAAGAGAAGTACCGCTACATCACCAGGATCTATCGCTAACGGTTTGAATTCATCTTCATTTTCAGCAGGTTTAGTAAAATCTTCAATAGTCGAATATTGAGATGATTTACCAAAAACAACAATTTGTGGGAAAATTTTCAGAGTTTCTATAGCCTCCTCAATGAGACTTACTGATTTTTCCTCAACAAACACCATTGAAGGGCCAACAATATTTAACAGATGCACAACGTGACTTAACGATAATGTTGGATCTAAGGATGCCACTTTAGCACCCAAATACGTAGCACCTATGAATGGGATGGCATTATCCAAACAATTAACAGTACAAAATACAATGACATCGTTTGATGTTACTCCTCTTTTTGACATCTCGATCGCAGCTCTAACACTTCGTTTCCGAATATTGTTGAAAGATTCTTTCCGATCTGTCGCCGAATCAATCTATAATTAATCACTTTTCATTGAATATGATTTACGACATTATTCAATTGGACTTACTTGAGCTATATTGTCTCCATGTTTCAGTGACATTTCAAAAAAGAATTGCCCTAATGACATATCGTTGAACAACAATGATGTTTCGGACCCTTGAAGTATTCTCGGTGCCATTTTGCTTCTATTTACTCTGCAATGTATTTCTCAATATGGATAAATAGAAGTATACACTTTATAGAAATAACTACTTATAATATTTATCTGATAAGAATTGCAATCAATATATTATGATAGTTTTTATTTTGCTGGATAGGTGTGGGTTAATCTTGATAATATAGTTTTAATACGAGTAAAGTAAATTTTGAGGATGAAAAATAAGATCGCTGCATCATCTGCATTAATTTGTAACGGTTGAAATTGATTTTCATTGTCGGCAGGTTTAGTAAAATCTTCGATTGTTGGGTATTTGGATGATTTGCCAAAATCAACAATTTTTGGCAAACTTTCCAGATTTTCTAAAGCTTCTTCATTGAGAGCTAATGATTTAGATCAAGGATCTAAGGAGCATCTAGGAAAGTTTTACTTTGGGAAATTGCACCTTCAAATCTTTCTCATTCTATTTTGGTTTTTAGAATCTGTCTGGAAAGCAAGCGAGAAACGGTTGGTTGAACATTAGCGTTTATTGCGCGCTACATCGATGAAGATCGTTGGATTTTTTGAATTTTCTCTGGGCCAAAATGATCCACTTCAGCACTGATTTCAACGATGGGGCACTATGTGTGATATTTGACAATCTTCAGCTATTCTAAATATATTAACGACGTATGTCACACTATTGCAAATATAAAAAGTATTTCATACATGACCGTACACATATTGGGTTGTAATTTTTTAAAATTATCCTCCTGTAATAAAAACAACAGGTATGATTCAGCAATCTAAGTTTCAAATTTACCGCGCATTTGTAGAGAAAATCCAGTAATTTTATAGTCGTTGTCTCATAAGTTGGCATAATTGAATTACTTGTCAATTGTCAAAAATTGTGACATAACCTTAAATTCTAGTGCGAAAAGATGATTTTTGTCTTATCTGACCTTAAGTAATCTTCAATTAAAACATAGATTAATTTAATTTAATAATAATTACATAATTTAAATTATTTTAATCACCGTCATTGTTTCAACAGATTGTTTCTATTAATCATGTCCGTTTGTACCGAAAATGTCGTTACAATCGATGAAGAGATACCACCAAACGTTTATTTAACAGCCTATTATAAAAGGTAAGTGTATTTTTTAACAAATTTTTGAAGAAATTAATTCGTTATTTATTCATTCATCGATTTATTTGAAATTTTACAGGAGTTTCGCTTATCATACGGTGAAAAATCGTATGCCTATCATTCTAACACAGACAGTTGATGGTTTAGTTCGGAATAAAGATGAAATTGGTCAGAAATATGGGCCGAATGGGCAAGAAGAATTGAAATTCGTTATTGGTGAATTATCAAAATTGAAATATGAAATACAAACGAATAAATCGTTAAGATTATTGAAATCAAAAGCACCAGATATTGAATTTTATAATTCGTATATTAAAGAATTAGATGAGCAAAGTAGTGGGAGTGTAACGTTTTTCCAAACGATTTGGCTTTTAGTTGAATGTTATATGTATAGAAGGATTAAGGAGGCTTTTGAATTAACGTAAATTTATTACAACAAACATACGAATGATAATTATTATTATTTTAATTGCAGTAGTACTTTGAAAACATATGATCCATTCTTTAAACAAAAACAAACTGCCACTGAACAGGCTGTACCATTAATGATAAATTTAGGTAGTTATTTATTAACAATCGTAAATACACCAGGTTCTGCTGTAAAAGCTGATTTTATTAATTTATTAAAGGTACGACAGCTATACCAATTAAATATACAACCTTAGGTTTAATTATGATCCCAATTTCAGTAGTTATTTTAGACGTTTCCATAAATACTAAAATATGACCTAATCTAAATGTTTGTTTGATTTTTTTTAGCTGAATCTATGGGGCAATCAATGCGATTTATCAATATCAAATGGTGTTATAAATGTTACAAATCATCATTTATCAATATTGGATAAATTAAATGAGAATATTTTATCGGATGATTCTGAAAAAGTTTGGGATACAATTACCGATAATTCTACTAATTCAAAAATTATTGGTAATTAAAATTATTACAATTATACAGTTGTATTCTTTAACTTTTTAATGATTCATTACCATGACAACGCTAACAATCAACAGTTCGTTTAAACAGAGCTTCAATCTTTTTAGAATTCCATCATATATTTGAATTGAAAGAAGATAAGAATAAAACAAGTTATTCAAAAGAGACCAACGTTGTCATGGTAACAAATTACCAAATAGTTATAGAATACAACTTAGAATCCGAAATAAATAACTTAATGTATATTTTCTTCTATTTTGACTTCTAGATATAATTCTCGATAATACTGGTTATGAATTATTTACGGATTTATGTTTAGCTGATTATTTGATTTCGGCGAAATTCGCAAAAAAGATTCGATTTTACGTTAAAACAATCCCATGGTTTATATCGGACGTAATGATAGATGATTTCTATTGGTTTTTGAATCTATTAAAAAACCATCCAGATGATAATTTGTTGAAATTAGCCAATCGATGGAAGAATTTTCTTGAATGTCAACAATGGTTAATTATCGAGAATGATTATTGGACATTGCCATTTGATTATTCACAAATGAAATCGAAAAATATTTATCTCTATCAACAATTAAGAGAAGCCAAATTAATTCTATTTAAAGGTGATTTAAATTATCGGAAATTATTTGGTGAAAAGAATTGGGTACCGACAACACCAATTGAAGAAGCCTTACAGGGTTTTCATCCAACGAAATTGGCAAGTTTACGTACAGTTAAAGCGGATATTGTGTGCGGTTTGGAGCCTGGTGTTGCCGAAAAGGCGCAAGCTAAAGATCCAAAATGGCGGGAAACTGGCGAATTTGGTTTAATTCAATTTTGTGGAAAAATTGATTAAAAATAACGATTTTTTTATTATCATATTGATTAGATTTCGTTTCTTATTACGATTTATTTACAATGAATTGTTGCCCCTCGGTTTTGCTCGCGTAAAAGGAGGCCATAAATGTTTTAAATTACGCTAATTATAAATTATCTCCTCCAGGTGGACTTTTTAAGAAAGCTAAAACGCGTACTAATTCTGCAATCGAAAGTCTAAATAAAGTTTCTCTCCAATTTACTTCAAAAATGCTACAACTCTCTTATAAATTATTTTACGCTCTTAAACTCATACAAATTTTCATTCCCTTTAAATGGCTAAGAAGGGTGGAATATTTTATTGACTTCTAATCGAAAGCTTATAAATGAATTGTCATGCTTGTGACTTCAAAAATGAGGGACTGCCTTACATTCATCGCCTATTTCACCCAGAAATGCTGAAAATTCTAACTATTTCTTATCGGAAGTCTGAGTGAAGCTTCATGCTTCTAACTTTAGAAATTCGGACTTGCATGCAAACTTTCATCCCTACTTCAAAAAGTCTTAAACACGTGTCTATTTATTTATAATCAAAAGAATGAAGTTTCATGCTTGTATCACTAAAAACAACGGATTTGTTTAAAAATATTCGTCCCCTATTCCGCCGTTTTTAAACTTGTCATCCCCTGTTTCACTCTTTTAGTGGTGAAACTTAAAAAAAAAATCCATAGTGAGTGTTGACGTTACGAAAGGACTCTATTGGCCAAATTTCAAGCGCCTAACTTTAATAATTGATGCTTGGCGATGATGAATCAGTCAGGTCAGGTCATAAGTAAAACCTTCTAGATTTCGCAACACTGCTTATTATTCAAGGACAAATAATTTGACTTGATTGACACGTTACAAGAAATGCGAATTTTGGCCGCAGTGGCGCTCGAAACCGTAACATAAAAGATACAGCTATAGTATTTCTATCTGCAATTTTATTTCTTGTTGGGGGAAAATCTATTACCAACCAAACACATACGAATTCAAATTGGTGTTTCGTCAAAAGTGGCTACTTATAGCATTTTGAAGAAATAATCAAGCTTGTAATAAGTAAAGTGCTGAAAAATCTAGCAGGTTCTGGTCATAAGTATAGATTATTTTATAAGTATTGATTATATTAAGAAATATGCGTATTGTTTTTTAAGCTACAAAGCGGATTTTAAACTAACATTATCGATCCGTTGATTCTTGATTCGCTTCAGGATTATATTGCTGATTCGGATCAGCAATATATTCTTGCTGATCATTATCAACTGAGTATGGTTGAGTTGGATCGACTGCATATTGCTGATTTGAATCATTTAAATATTGTTCATTATTTTCGACATCATATTGTTGCTGATTTGGATCATATTGGTATTGTTGGTAGGGCTGATTGTTGCCATATTGTTGATCATATTGTTCTTGTGTTAAGTAATCCATCTGATTTTCATCCGGATATTGTTCGTATTGTTGATTTTGTGCTTGTGGTGGCTGATTTGAATCGTTTGTGGTTTCTTTTCCGAGACTATTGTTGCGACTTAAATTCCTCGATTGGTTTGATGTTAGTTGTGTAGGTGCAGGTTTGTCATTGCTATCTGTATAGACCTCATCTAAAAATTCATAAATTGTTGCATTATTAAAAAAAAAACAATTAAATTATTTTATTTAAACTACAATTTATAGAGTAAGTCAAGAGGATGGCCTGTTAAAAGAATAAGAAATACTAATTGTTGCCCTAATGCAAATTTTTTTTTAAATAGCACCCGTGTTTCGGGACTTCAAAATTTTTATACAAAAAAGTTCGCCTACTGGTGAAGTTTCAGAAAAATGTAGCACTTTTAGTTTAAAATTTTAACATTTTAATGGAAAATTTTGTTCCATCTTGAAAATATTTTGGTAATAATCAAAATTTTGAAAAAAGTGATATTTTGAAAGCTTTACTTAATTTTAAAAATATTTCGAAAAATTGCAGTGATTCCAAAATTTTCATGCAAAATTTATATGGAAGCAATGAGGGACTTGAAGAAGCCAATTTCTAAAAATTTGAGGAACATCATGAGGAAATGCGTTAGAAAGTTTCATCATAAGACCTGGGCTTTTCCAGCTTCGACTTATTGTTGTTAGAACAAATGTTTATTTTCCTGTGAAAATTATCTAGGAAACAACTTTATTAATTAAGAAAGTTCCGGAGAGATGGCCCCAGGAACAGGATTGTGGACCACATTATTTCGAAGAATAAATTAAACAAAATAAAATAAAATTACTTTGCTATCTACGGGGTAGACCACTTAAAGCATTAGATATGTCCTATTAGTTGGTAAGTGATTTGAAAATATTTTGAGAGTATTTTAGCAAAAGTTGGACCACAGTTCAGTCAAAAAACATTTTCCTTAGACAATGCTGGGATTTCCATCAACCAAGAACATACATAAAACGATTAAGAATAAATGAATTAGTCCTCCTTACACTTCTAAAAGGTCATCCTCTTGGCTTACCCTGTATACTAAACCAGACTACCATGATAAGGCAAAATAAAGAGTGATAAGCGTACGATTGAGATTTAGTTAGTGTTTTCTTAAAGCGTCTCTAAATTCGGGAATAATACCTTTGACACTGGAGGAGGTAGTCTGTGACTGATTTAATCTATTATTTAAACGATCTAGGCTAGTTTGGAGCTCTCGTATCTCCTCCCTAGAAACAATTACACCAAAAATTAAATTTAAAATTTCAAACAATTACCTGAATAAAATTGTAATAATCCTCTTTATTATGGAAGACTGCTTTCAACCATTCGTTTTTAAAGTTGATGAATCTGTGGTGTTTTCTATTTCGGATTTTACTTTTATCGCATCTAAAGAATATTGGAAGAAACACAAAAAAAAATAGAGAAATTAAAATAAAATAACTAACCTTTCTACCTACAGATACCACTTTAACACTGATATCGACTTTGATGGGTTCCTTGCGTTTGGTTGGTCGGACTGTTGGCGAATCGGACCCGCTTTTGGTACTTGCCTGATCCGTCCCTACCAAACACAAGCCATCATTAGTCTAAATTTTTTGCTAATATCACGACTTTTTGATTGTCTCTTTTGTTTTAAAAATTTCAACGAGTAATTCAAGCAGGCCCGGACTGGACAGAGCAGATAAGCGAGACCAACTGCCATTAAGAGGCCCATGCCATTGAGATTTAAATTCAAATATGAATTTTTAATAAACCGATTACTCGCTTGTTTTTATTTTGCTTTCTACATTTTTGCTGGTAATTCAGTCAATATTTTAAATTTACGAATGATTTTTGTAAAGTACATAGAAAATGGGGTGCGGTTTCCAAGTACTCAAGAAATTTCTCAATTCCGGGAAATTGCCAAAAATTGGCGGGCTTACATTGCAGGTATTTAAAATAGTATTAGAATGAGAATTTTAAGGAGCACCGGGGAAAGTCCTTTGTTTTGGAAGATCCATTCGAAAAACAAGCGAGAAATCGTTGGTCGAACATTAGCATTTGTCGCATGGTACGCTGGGCCCCAAATGGTCCAGTCCAGCACTGACTACAAATAAATTCAAATAAATATCTCCTTACTTATGCTTCAAGTTGCTTGCTTCCAGTTTCTGTGTGAGCGTATGGCATTCGTTCGAGAGTTTGTCCATGAGTTGATTTTGGGATTGGATCATATCTTCAAATTCGGCTACAGCAGCCGCTGCAACAACAACAATTAGAAATAGAACAAGATCTCCCGATAATCAACTCATGGTATTTTCTCACAACTTCTCTTTTAAAAAATCTCATTAAAACAGGACACTCACCATGCTTTGTATCCATATCTTGGATAATTGAGGCTAAATTATCGTCTTTCGGCGCCGGTAAACTTAGAATTTCCCCCGATTTTCCAATGTCTTTCTTCTTCTCTTCATTCAAAACTGAATTCAATTTCAACTCTTTCTCTAGTGAAGCAATCTGTTCAGTTAGACGAAGATTTTCACGTTTACTATGAATAAGATCGGCATCGGCACGATCTAAACGCTGTCGTAACGATTGAATCTCATCTTGGAGTCGGGTTTGTTCCTGTTTTGATTGTCGTTCATGTTTCTCTTTGGCTAGTTGTAGATTGGCGATTTGTTGTTCAAGAGCGCTCTTTTCGGCATTATTGACACCAAGTTCCGATCTTAAACTCACTGGAATTCAATTAAAGATTCGATTTAAGGTAGCAACAAAAGCTTACTCATTTTATTTTGTGTGTCTTTTTTGATTTCATCAATCAATGCTTGTTTCTGGGCTAATTCACGATTAAAATCGGCATTTTCTCGGCGTTGTTTGTCCAATTCAAACTGTAATTTGTTGATAGTTTCCCATTGTACACCTAATTCGGCTGTTAATTGTTCAACATGTTGATTGTATCGGCGTTCTACGGAATTCCTTTCTTCTGCAATTCTTCTAGTCTAGAAGAAATTCTTTTTTTTTTAATTCAATGAAGAATTGAGAGTTCGGATTAGAAGTCGGTAAANATTGAGAGTTCGGATTAGAAGTCAGTAAAGAATTAGTGGAAACTCTAACGACTGATTTCTTGTTCATTTTTAAGGAACATTCAAGTTGGTTTGGCGAAAGAGCATTTCAAGTTGCATTAGTTTAGTGAAAATGTTAGCGAAATTTTGATTTTTAGCTGAACAGAAGCATATGTTTATAAAAATTCCCCATAACTCATAACAAATCGAAAGAGTTTTCCAAAGAAGTGCCAGAAATTTTCCAGTCGGTTTCAAAGTTTGCCAAAAAATATTTGGCAACCTCGCATAAACAGTTGATAAAGTAGAACACACACCTATCAACATTGTGCTAACAGCACCATCTATTCAGTAATCAAAATGACCTACTTTCCACGCGATTTTCCCATAAAAATAAGCAAATTTTTTGCATAACACAAAAACCTTTAATTTAATTTTCTATGCTTAAAGTTGTGTAAAGCGATCTTCACTAAACTTCCACTTTTTTTTCATTTTCCGGAAACCTACAAGGTTGATTGGAAAATTTCTTACGTATTTGGAAACACATGCGTCTAGATTTTCCTCTATAACTCAAAATTTTCCCAACATTTTCCATTCTTCTCATGCAGCTTGAAATACTGTTTTGAACAAGTCTGAAAATTTCAATTTTCATTAAAAAATTAACGAGGAATTGCCTTCAAAATTTCCATTTTTTTTAAATTGACTTCTAACCCGGCCTCTTAAGTTAAAAAAGAAACATACTTGCTCCGATATGGTCTCTCTTAATTTATTATGTTGCCGATCTAATTCATCTTTCAATCGTCGCACCTCCAATTCAGCGGCATTCTTCTCGAACTGAGCCTGTTCGGCGACATTTAAAGTCCTCTGGACTTGATCACTAGTATCGTTCTCTTTAAACCGAATTTTCGCTACTGTATCTTGTAGTTTCTTAACCGTCTCTTGTAGCACCTCTTTTTCACTAAAATTAGAAAAATTATAACCATTATTAATTAAACTTATTCCAATCTAAATACCGTTGAAGATTATCAATTTTATTCTTGTAATTCTCAAGATGACTCTCACTAAATTGGTTCTCATCGTTCAATTTCTTTCGATACGATTCACCCTTTTCGAGGGCTTCTTTCAAATCGATTTTAGCTTGGGTTAGTTGAGCTTCCAATTCGGAAATTCGCGACTCATAAACAATGGCTGGACCTTCTAAGATTTGGCTTTTCTTCGGTTTTATCGGCGGTGATGGTGTCTTCTCGATAATATCAAAATCTGTTTCAGTATCAGTTTCAGTTTCTAAATGATGAGAAACTGATTTCAATAAATAAGTTTTTTGTTTGTCGTGTAGATTTTTATTTTCACTGATCACATCCTTTACTTTCGCCAGTAAAGATGACAGTTGCTCCTTTAAATTACGAAGGAAAATTTTTCAATAATTATTAAATATACCCGTTTTACTTAAATAGTCCTAGATGTTATAGCAACACTTAGAATTTAAGGAGCAATTAGAGCTCATTGAAAATTTGATCAGATGATACCGCGGTTTTCCAAAACGACTCAAAGATGCTCACGTTGATTTTTTTTCCATCTTTCGCGTTTATCAGGAGAAAAAAAAAAGGTAGATAGCATCTTTGAGTCATTAATGTGTTTTGCTCGGTCTCATCGCGACATCTGCTAAAACCCCCAAGTAATAGGTATTTCCATAAGGGATAGGACCATTTAAGTGAAACACAAAACAAATTTGGCAGTTACTCGGCAAAATCTCGATTCTTTCTCCAATTGTTCGATGTAGGTTTCTTGTTTCTCAACGAACGACATCAATTCTGTTGGCGGTACAACGTTATTTTCAAATTTTGTTGTATCCCTGTAAAAATTGTCTAGTTTTTATCGTATGGTCGAGTTAAATATTTTCAGACAACTCATTTGAGCAAAATTTGGACCTCCTAGCTTATTCCCAAAATTGGTCAAAAAACATCCCCTCTAACCGTGTCGAAGTTTTCGAAAACGAATTAAATAATTAAATGACTCACACACCCCACCGATATTGATTTTTTTTCGTTTTCCCATCTTATTCTGAAAGAGATGAAGATACCTAATTTGTATCTTTTCAAGAATACGATGAAGAAAGACGGAAGCCGTCGTTGGTGATTCTTAGAGTTTAGCTCGTTTTCAAAAATCGATGAGCTATAAGACTAATCTCCAGGGAACCCTCTATAAAATCTTCAAATATTTTTTTAATCGCTTATCAAGTAAGAGAATATCTAAATATACCATATGATACTTATAAACAAAGGGACACAACTCCGATTTTAATAAAATTTGGTATACAGGTAGAGCTTTAATATTTTTTAGGCCACCATATTCACTTTAAGGGGGTGAAACTGCATCTTAAAGTTATTTGGGTTTAAAACATCGCAGCCTTTTCTAAAACGAACGTTTTTTGACCAACTTCCCGGTGAGCCACGGGGTTCAAATTTTGGTAAAACAATCCCCAAGGATCTTCCTATAAATCCTTGAAGTATTTTTCAAATAGCTCATCAAATAGTAGGTGTTTCCATTATAGCTAGGGGCATTTAAGTGAAACACGCGGTATAGGGGGAAATATCGAAAAAAATGAAAAAACATATGATCCAAGAGTTTCCTCTGTAAATCAGTATCTAATAGGCATTTGCTAAAGCTAGAAATGTTTTTAAATACTCCTTAGAATGCTCTTTTTAATGTTGTTCTAATTGGTAATTTGCAGACACCGAAATTTCAATAAATTCGTAATCAAATTCTGATTTCTTTATTGAAAGTAATTTGAAAAAGTTACTGAAATAGAAGCAGAAATAGAAACATCTAAAAAAACAATAATAAAAGGATAAATGCTTAAAATTGAGCCGCCCTTTTACTTACATTGTCGCTTTTGGGTGTTCTTTTGCAAAAAATTCGGTCGACGTTGTCATCGGTGCATAATAATTATATCTTCGTGGTAATATTGGGAAATACTCGTAATATGGTCGACGTTGATCCAATCTTGAACTTCTACTATGGGCACTGATTAGAGATTGATTATCAATTTCACCACCACTGTCAATATCACGACTGATTTGTGTTCGTTTTATCGGTATATAACTTTCAGCCAATAAGATCCGTAAACGCGATACAGCTTCACGGTATGCTGTATCAGCATAATCCGGTTTTTGATGGTAATCCATCTTTAAACCACTGAATTTCCTACAAATATGAAAACAAGCCGGTTGTAAGGTTGTCATGTTTGTATCCGAACGTCTAATCGATAATTTTACGCACATTACGCATTCGTTAAATTTAATCAAAAATTCTGATCTTTACTTACTTGGTTTTCTTCTTTTTCTCTGTTGGTGAGGTTAACGTTTTCGAATAAGCATTTCTCGATGATGCTCCTAATCGTGGACGTACCAAATAACTAGATTTTGGTTTTTTCGTTGGATTATTATTATTAGTGGTTGTATACATGTTGATTGTGCGGAAATCGTATCGGAATAACATCGGAAAAACTAGCCTTGGGCGGCTTTTATATTTATAGGCATGTTGGTGATGGGTCGATTATTGTTTGATCGATTTGATGCGTCATAATTTCTTAGCAACGCAATAATTTAGCTACATTACTGCATTTCACTAATGATCAACTAATAAAACATGCAAATGTACAGTGTATAATCAACTTTGTTAAAGACATTGAAATCTTGAAATGTTAGCCGATTTTAATCAATTTTTTTACATTTTTGAGCCACTAAAATATCTGCATTGAATTCTACTCCTTGTAGGGATAGTGAGGTTTGGCTCTTTCATAGCAATTCGGTTCATGTTTTCAAGTTTCCGGTTCACTTTCAGTTCCAAACCCTGTAGAATATTTGAAAGGTACAATTATTTTGAATTTAGTGTAAATAGAAAAGACTATTCCCCCTCGACTTTGCGTGCATAAAAGTCATCATTTTGGATATTACAGTCGTTACTACCCGGTGAAAATCAATAATATTTGTATGACTAATTCTAAAATAACTTCAGCATTCTTGTAGTTGAACTCAAATATTTCTATATCTTTTATTTTAAACTGCCAGCGAATTAAATGCGGATGTTATGGATATCTGTTTGCAGTTTTGTAATTGCGTAATTTCCGCAAAATTTGGGAGCCCTGTTTCTGCTTCTATTCCCGCAAGGAAGACGTTCATGGAGTTTCTTTACCAAAACTCAACTGCATTTTTCTTATACTGAACCAAATATATGCCGTTCTGTCTGATAATCTTTGCCGTTTTAGGATTGCTGGGCGAAAAACTGAGCCGAGTGATTTTAACGGGCATCTTGTGAAGTCAACTTGACACCGTTAGAAAGTTCTGTAGAAAGCAAAACAAATAGCAGTCGGACGGAGCAAGGTCCGGGCTATATGGTGGATGCTTTGAAACTTCCTATCAAAGCTCTCTTAATTTTTGCCAAGCCATTAAAGATGTGTATGGTCTGGCACCTTTCATGTTGTCCAGTTCTGGCCGCTTCACCTCAATTGCGCGTTTTAATCGCAGCAGTTGTTGATGGAACAGCCTTCCAGTCCCACCAAATACCTTACGTGGCGTCAGTTTGGGCTTTGCACTGTTTGTGCAACTTCATCTTGGATCTTTTCGCACATTATTACCCTACATGATCCACTTTTCATGGTTTCTTCTCAAACTCCTCAAAAATGGCTCAATTTCGTTCCTTTTCAACAGTAATTCGCAGATGGAAATTCGTTCCACATAAGAAAGAACATTTCAAGGAGTATCTAAGAAAAGCAATTGAATCCTATAGAAGAAAATCTTAATAGATTACATGTTTATCTTTAATTTAATTTTCTTTTGTAAGTTAGAAAATATTGATTTTTCAATAATTTTCTTGCATATACAGCAAATCTCGGAGAAGTTTTTAGTTCTTCTGAGAATTAATGAGGAGTTGATAATTTTATTCCACGTATTTTAATGTCTGTTAACGCCGGTGGAAGTTTCTCTTTAAAGACTGAAAATTTTGGAAAAAATGCCAAAAGTCTGAAAAATCTGAAAATTTCAAATATAACTCTGAAAATGTGGAAAAACTTTAATAAATCGAGACTTTTTAAAAGAATTATTAATACTCTCCAATGGTTTCGTAACGATATACAGCAAATTGGAAGCACTTTCCGAATTTTCCGGTGAATCTGTTAGTTTTCCAGACTGAAGGCTACCGAATTCACCCTCACATTGAACCATTCCTGAATATTCAAACATAGAATCAACCCTTATATTTATTCTGTCGTCTATTTTGTTCTTGGTGCCATTCTGTACTATTCGTGCTTACCAGTACAAAATTTGATCACGCTAAATCTTAATACAGGAAAAAACATCGATTTAGAATAAAGTTTTTGATTGTTTGGTCTAGCTAATATTTTGTCCACCGATTTCTTAAAGGAAAAAATCTAGAAACTACAAATGTACAGACGTGTCATACTTTGACGTCTGTTTAAATTATGTTTATAAAAAAAATCATTATATTATACAAAAATCCAAAAAAAGAATGAGTAAAAATAGTAGAATCGTTTCATTGGATAAAAATAAAAGTTTAATTGTCCTCAATAATGATAATAAATTCGATCCAATTAACGGACAGGTTGATAATTTCGAAAAACAAGCTATACCAATTATAGAAAACTGTTTAAATGGCTGTTGTAATGGTACGATTTTTATTAATGGACAATCAACAAATAAGAAACCTCCAACAATAATTAATGAATCGAAAGGAATAATCTCCAATATTTTCCAATATTTATTCAATCGAATGAATGAATTGTACAAAAAGAGGAAATTTACCGTTTCTATATCGTATGTAAAAACTTGTAACGGAGAATTCAAAAATGATCTATCAACAAGTGAATCGAATCGAAAAATCAGAATTCGACAACGTAGCGATGTTGATAATTTAGAACAATTCTTCACCGATTCGATCAAATCAATGGATGGCAAGAATCATTGTAGAAAATCTCACACGATCTGTACAATTTCGACAGCTTCAATTCGGAATAACATCAAAATCTTTAGTAAATTGAATCTTGTTAATGTAGTTGGAGGGGTGGTAAATATCGATTTATCACCCTCTATAATCGATGTGACTTCTACATTAATCCATCGAGATAATGCGAATAACACTGAAAGTCTAGAACGAGAAATTAATAAATTAGGGGTGAAAATTTCTTCGTTATCTTTACAAGAAACTCATGAGAAAGTCAACGATGAACGAAAACAGCTATCAAAATGTCCAAACGATTTCAAATCGATTAAAATCGAAATCAACAATTTAAAGAAGCAAATCTCTCTCGTTAAACATCAACTTTTCCGAAAAGAACAGCGAAATTTCGATCGTTTTTTAAGACAATTGACAAACAAATTGAAACAGAAACATCAAAACCGTTTGGATATCGAAGAGAATTGTTCAAATTTGCATAAAGACAACGAACGAATCACGCAAGAAATCAACGAGATTGAAACGAATTTAGACGAAATTGTAAAGAAATCGCTTTATAATTACCAGGAATATCAGTGCGATATTGATAATTTACGGATGCAGCATCGTTTTCAATTACGTAAAATTCAATTAGCTGCAATGATCATGAGTTATTATATTCCGGAGAAATATTTAAAAATCATTAATACGGATAATTTAGAAGCAAATTCGTGTCCAGAACTAGATTATCAGCGTTCAAATAATGGTAGTTTTATTCGAAAGAAATTAAACGAAATTCCACTTGTACCAAATATGAAAATTGATAGAGAATCAGTTTATAGAGAATATTCAAAACTAAGGGACTGTAATTGTGACGATGATGCAGTTTTTGAAGAGTTTTAGTAAATTTCTTTGTATGAAAGCAATTAATCTTGCCTCATTGTTTTAATCGTAATAATAATAATGAATTGTGAAATTATACGATTTAGTTACTTTTAATCGGCGATTTCTAAGTTTGAACTGCATTTTGAGGGTGTCTTACGTAGATAACTCGTCAAAAAAGGAATATTTGGTTGATGATTCCTCTATTGAATATCTTTTCAAAGAAATATCAGATGTCGGTCTGAGTAGTGATTTTTCCACACTGCTACATTTGTTGTAATATAAGCAACCAGTTATTAATACTTTATATCAAACAGTAATAGTTGGTTGCCTATATTACACCAAATAAAGCGGTTGCGATTTTTCAGTAGGCACATGACTGCTGCGTTTGGTGTAATATAGGCAACCAACTATTACCATTTAAGATAAAGTGCGAATAATTAGTTGCCTATATTACAGTAAATATAGCAGTAGAATTGCTATTGAAAAAGCACAACTTTGCATATCTCTAATAAAGATGACATTAATTTTGAAAAAATTCCGATGTAGACAATTAAAAATACACAATGTGGAATCTTGGGTTGCCTATATTGAATGGAAAATTTATAAATCGAATACTATTCTGATTCTAACATTTCAACCGCATAAGACTGAAAGATACAGAAAGAGAAAAATCTTACTTTATATTGAACGTCTATAATATCAATTGATGTTAATCTTTATTTAAACACTCATTATTTTGAATATTTGTACAAAAAAATTATAGTATTTTTACAATTAAACCAGCTGCAATTGTGACACCATTCGCCCTCAACATAAACCGCCCTAATTCTTTACAATCACTATACAATTCACAAGCAATAGGTTTAGCCGTTTGTATTTCAACAATACCACTTGTATTATTACTTAAATAACGCGGATGTTTTTTAACTAATTCACCTGTTGTTTTATTTAATTGTGCAATTAAACGACTTATTATAACTGGTTCTACTAACGTTTGATAATGCAACAAGACTTGATAGCCTTTTGTTATTGGTATTTTTATATTATTATTAAATAAAACAATCCTACCATGAAAACGTTGTGTTATCGGTATTGGATATTGTGGATTACATAATAAATTACCAATTTGTATTGAATTCTTCTGTATATTATTATCAATACCAGATAATAGGATAGTTACTTCATCACCAGCATAAACTCTTTGTTGTTGTAATTGTTGTTGATTATTATTATGGTTATCAATAAATAACGATTTAACAATAAATAATTCACGATTTGGACAAACTAAAACGCGTTCACCTATCGCTAAACTACCAGTTTCAATTTTACCAGAGACACAATTACCTGAACCGGTGCCCTGAATTTGGAAAATTCTATTATTTGTAAAATTTCCTAAATTGGAAAAAATCTCACCTTAAATGTATCGTAAACGGAAAGACGGAATGGTTTCGATACCGGCCGTTCCGGGATACGAAAGTTGTCTGAAATTTACAAATCTATTAGCATTAGGATTGTATTTTCAAAATATTTTAAAGTAAATTTCATTTAAGTTTTTGATAAGACTATTCCGGGTAGGTTTTCTAATTCTTTCTTCATATAAACCAAAATTATCTACTTACCAATTACTTCAAGCAAACAAGGTCCAGTATACCAAGCTCTTAAACCATTCTCTGTCGGTTTGTTAATAAGATTTTGTCCAGTTAAACCACTACACGGTACAAAACTAACATCATTCTCTTTAAATCCAGCTTGTTTCAAGAATTGTTTTAATTTCAAAACAATCTCATTGAAACGTTCTTCTGACCAATTCACCGTATCCAATTTATTAATACAACAAACTAATTGTGTTACACCTAATGAACGTACTAAAAGTG
The DNA here is from genome assembly GCA_013841185.1 of Hycleus phaleratus. Taxonomy (NCBI): domain Eukaryota; kingdom Metazoa; phylum Arthropoda; class Insecta; order Coleoptera; family Meloidae; genus Hycleus; species Hycleus phaleratus. The sequence goes on from JACDRP010000298.1 coordinate 63,894, forward strand.
CATGTTCTCTAGTTTGGCCACCATAATCGAAACCAGTCTCAAATTCACCACGTGTCGCATCAACAACTAATAATGCAACATCAGCTTGTCCAGCACCACTAATCATATTTGGTATGAAATCTTTATGACCTGGTGCATCTAGTAATGTAACATATTTGGTTTTTGTTTCAAATTGTGAACGGCCTATATCCATTGTTATACCACGATTACGTTCTTCGCCAGTTTCATCTAATACCCATGCATATAAGAAACTTTGTTTGCCCAATTTACGACTCTCCTGTTCATATTTGTGCATTGTCTTCTGATTGACCTGAAATACAAAAAAATTAACAATTATCAATCGGGTGTTTCAGCTTAACAATCTGCAATATCAACAAGCTGTTGAAACAATAGATAGATTGCTAAGCTGCTAAGCCATAAAGTTAGAGGCTTTTGCGAGCTTAAATAGTATTGTACACCCTGTATATATGTAGAGCGCATCGTTTTATTGTTATTTATTGACGGAGAAAACTATACTTTATTTTAAACTAGAAACCCAGTAAAAGTCATTAGAAACAAAAACATTTGGCCTTAAAATTAAGTATTTATGGCATGTTTTTACTTTAAATCTAACATAATAAAGAATTTAACGCAGTTTGGCAGCTGCTATTTGAAAAAAACAATTTTCTATTATTACACACTGTAGCGAAATGAGCTCATTTCGATACAGTAACTAGTTTCAAAATAGGGCTATTATAGACGCAAAATGTCTTAGTATTGCTTACCTGTCCCAGGTCGCATAAGAAATGACCCATTAATGTTGATTTACCAGCATCAACATGTCCAATAACAACCATATATAGATGATCTTTTAAACCGACACGTTCCTTTTTATATAAATCTAGAATATCAATTTTATTATCGCGATTCTTTGTTGTTGTTGTTGTTGTAGCTTTATTATTTACAACATCATTATTATCAATGGGTTGTTCATTTGTTTGTTGAATTGGTGTACCACGACCAGAAGCTGGTGATTGTGAACGTGGTGTTGTTGTCGTTGTTGTTGTAGTTGGATTCAATCTTGTCTGTTGTAGGTCGAGAGTTTTTAGATTTGTTGCTAATGGTACTGCTGGTGTTGATGATGCGGTTGCTGATGGTATTGGTATCGGTTGAGTTTTTGCTGAAGTTTGTTGTTAAATTTTTATTCAAGTAATAATAATAACTTTAACTGTCTGTTTACATAGAAATATATCACCTTTGAAACTCAAATTCTTAGTTTATTTATTAAAGTATTATTATTGCTATTATTATTACTATTTTTGGACGGTTTTATAGAATTTTGTACTTGTAGTAATGTTCTACTCATATATTAAATAAAATTAAAAAATAAAATAAAGGGTAAATGTATTAAAATTGGCAATTTATACTACAAAAACTAAGCAAATTCACCAATTTTTTCTTCTAATTATCTTTTATATTAGTCAATAAGTATTAAAACTATATTTAAAAAAAAAAACACCACCAAAATATAAAGGATTTGATAAGTTAAAATTATCATTAGATAAATGAAAGATTCTAATATTAAGTTTACATTGTTTATAATTCTCCTACTAGTAAGCTATGATTTTGTAAATGTAGACGCACTTTTTGTTTCAACCGTCTTTTACTAATACTGTCAGAGTTATCGATCACTAAAATATAAATAAATGTTGAAGGATAATTGATTAAATTAAATTAAAATTCACATTAACTATTCCATCTAAATAAAATAAATATTAGAAATCCACAGGTTGGTAATTAAAAGTAATCTGCATTACCGACAAACGGTTGAAACAAGAAGTAGACTTACGTTCGCAAAATCACAATTTACCGTGAGGAGAATTACAGTATTACCTCCGATATCTTTATGTATATATAAAGGTAATTCATATATAAGAGTGTGCAAGGTATGTCATGGCAGTATTAGAAAGATATGAAGTTCTAATTGATAGAATTCCTTTAGAAAATATTCTAGTTGTTCTAACAACCCCGATATATGGGACGACAGTGTCCCTATTTCTTGTGTTAAATGGAATTGCAGATTTTTTAAGTATAGTTTGATAGTATTGATAGTTTTTCAGGAATTTTTTTGTAGTGTTTGTTTCAAAAATTCATATCTCTGAAATGACTGTTGTTAGTCAATTCAAATTTGTAACACAAATAGTTTGTCGAATTTTATAAACATGAATTATTTTCCAGCATTTAGTTGAAATACATTTTTCTTTCTGATTTTACAAAATTAAAAATTTAAGTAATCAAAATTCCTGAAAACGATCAATAGACATAAGCCCCATATTATCAAACTATCCTTAAATTTCAGTATATACTACTCCATTTAAAATAAGAAACTACCCCATATACTGGGGGTTAATAGAAAAACGAAAATATTTTCTAGAGCTAGTTCAAGTAGATTAATGGCTGTAAATCAAATTACAGAAACTTTCATCAATTATATTTTTAATAGGTCATCCTTATGGTTCATCCTGTATAAAGCTACCATTTTGAATTACCTTTATTGTAAACAAAAATTTGATCATTATTTCAAATGTGAACTGATTAAATCATCTGGTGAGGGTGTATCAAATTTAAAACCACTATATCTTTTTCTAATAATTAGAAAATCATCATCAAAATCAATCGATCGTTTCGTTTTGTTTAAACGATACTTCCAACATATAACACGTCCTAAATTTGACAATTGCTTTTCATATTTTTTAAAATTGATCCGAATCAAATCTTGACGACAATCCCAACGACATGGCAAACAATAATTTTGTTGTTCAGTTTTTATTAAATTAACATCACCATCAATGAATGTAAATTCGAATTTTTCACGATTTTTATCATTATCATTTAATCGATTTCTATTTATTGAAACTGTTTGTTTTATAGCTCCTGTTAAATCGATTTTATGGGATGATTTTTTTGGTGAATCTTTAGATATTTCTAAATGATTAATATTATCGATAATCGATGGAATTTGTCCATCTTTATAAACATTTTTATTATCAATTAATGATAATTTTCCTTTGAGTGTTGATGATGTTGATTTCGATAAATGATTCGATACTAAATCTGAGAGATTACTAAATTTGTTTACTGATTGATTTGATAATTTCGGTACGTTTGTGGTAGTTGTTGTAAATTTCGGTATAATAAATTGGTTTTTTTGTATCGATGTTTCAATGTTTAATTTCTCCTGTTTCAAAGGTGATTTTAATTCAGGTATAACGAATTTTGTTTGAATCAGCTGATTCCTTGTTGAATCTTACCTTCCAAAAATAATCCAAAAAAGACAATTAATATATTATTTCATTAATTAATTAACTAACTAATTAAGTTATAGACGGCTTTCTTTATTAATCCACCTGAATTATTATCAGAAAAATTCGAGTATTTTTTGAAATAACAAGAAAAAATGATATTTTATTGACATTATCTTTCATTCAAATGAAATGACGAAATGTTTTTAGCATCTTGGAGATCATTTTAGCCAAATTTGGACCTCATAGCTCATGTCAATCAAAATCGATTTACAATCAAGCGATGAGTTGAGGATTTTTTTACGTTTTCCTAATTTTATCCTGGTACAAATGTTTCCCATTTATTCTAGAATGTTTTGGAAAAAATAATATGTGAAATGAGCGATTTTTGATCAACTTCATGATAAGCTACGAGGTTCGAATTTTGCTAAAATGATCTCTTATATTTCCTATGTCAATTCTCTAGTTTTACTATATGATTAATATTTAATAAACGCCCTAGTTTTAGTTTAAAATCCTTGTATTTTAGACAAATATTTTAAAATATTTATTCTGTAGGACTGGTGAGTCGACATCGAAAGCCATCTCTTTTTTTTAAGAGAAAGTAAAAAATACTCACCTGTCTCTTGTTTTTGATACAATTCTTCTTCTTTCAAGATGGCATCAATCGTTTGTTCTGGATTAAAATTGTGTGCAATTGCAATATTGATAATTTCATTTTTCGGTAGTAAACTTAATGAATTTAATGTTGATTGTATTTGATCTAAACAGGATTCCAATTTGGCTCGTTCCAAATCGGTCAGATCTGATACCTAAAAATTTACAAACATGCAATTTCTTCCTGCAATATACAGGGTCTTTCAACTAAATGTTCCCCTAAATGGCAGCCCCTATTAATTGGGCAATTTGAGAAATATTTTGAGGATTTGTAGGATGGTCATTGGGGAATATTTGACCAAAATTTGAGCCTTGTACACATCGCCGCGGTCAAATTATAGGGAAATTCTTTTATTTTTACCTATCAAACATGTTTTGTGCAAAGTTTTGTAAATTATGCTGTTGTGCGAAAAACTTGCTTATTCTCAAGGAAAAATTATAAGTAAAATAGGTTTTTTCGTTGATTAAGTAGTACTAAATATTCATCAATGCAATTTTTTCTGTTTGTTGTTCCATGATTAGAAGAATTCAAGGTGCAGTTTTCCAAAGTAAAACTTTCTTGAATGTTCTTTAAAATTCTCTTTCTAATGTTATTTTATTCACCTTCAATAATAAGCGAATTATCGATTATTAAATATTGGAATTGTTTCGATATTAAAACGAAAACTATAATACAAGCGCTCGAAATTTTGGAAAACTAGCAATTTGGAATTTTTTTGGCAATTCGGCTTTCTATTTTCTGTGTACTGTTCAAAAATCGTTCGTAAATTTATAACATTGTCTAAATTATTGACGAAAATGTAGAAAAATGTGCAAAATATAGAAAAAATGATACTTCTAGATTTTCGTTCATAAATTCAAATTCAAGAGAAATTTTCTAAAACGAAAAACTTCCTCTAATGCCCGTTGAAATGTTCTTTCTAATTCTGTTTTATTTATTGCAATATTTACGAAAATAAACAAGTTATCGATTATTAAATATTGGCATTGTTTCGACACCAAATCGAAGAAAAAGGTGCAATACAGACCCTTCTTTTTTGGCAATTTCATCGAAAAATGTCTTGAACATTTACAAAGCGCTTTCTATTTTCTAGAAACTCTCATTAAGAAGAAAAATACAAAAATACTGTAAAATATTACAGAGAAACATGTTTCAAGATTTTCCATTGCAACTTGAAAATCAATCGGAATTTTTGTGAAACGAAAAAACCCTTAAATCTCCTTCAAAGTACTCATTTTAAATATGTTTAAATGTATGCGATATTTCCAAAAACAAGCGAGAAATCGGCTTATTGAAATTGGAGTTTATCTTTCAAATTTAAATTTGAATTCAAAAGGCTCGAGCCTCTTAAGAAAAGTGGACCCTAGCGTTTATCAACAACGTAATGGCCCCCCCAGCTGTATTCAAAAGCAGATTATCAATTAATAATTAAAAAATAATAGAAAGTCTCTAATTATTGCGTCTATACGATACGACTTTCTCAATTTTATATTGGAATCATTTACTGAATTTATTCGGAATTTTTCAATTTAGAAACTTTGGGTAGTCTTTTTCTGAAAAAAATTTACCTCTTCCGATGTGCCAATCTTCTGTCTAACATTATCACCACGTTTATCATCGTCATCATCATCGTCATTGTCCTCTTCTTCTATACCATGTTCGGAACGTAGATATTCACCAATTTTCGGTTGATCACGTGAATTTTCACGATTATAAATAAATTGACGATTACTTGGCGATATATAATAATCATCATCAACTGAATGACCATAAATATCATCATAACCATTATAATCTAGACAGTAGAGAAACAAATTGAAAATGTTACAAAACAAGTGAAACAAGAATTACCATCGGTATAATCCATATTGCGAATATCCCTATGTCGAGACATTTTCTTCTTTATTATCTATTTCTATATTAATTGTTTTAATTCGAAGAAAATTAATTAGAAAAGACGAATACAAACCAGTAAATTTACACTAAATTGTACATAAAAATTGACAGATGGATTAATAGCCATGTTGTCACATCGTCTATAATCTCATTACACCTCTTGTAATAGTGAAATAGAATTAATTTTACAAAAATTTCTGATTTATATTTCTATAATCGATTAATTTCCCCACGAGTATTACTATTTTGAACGAAATATTGCAAATTATTCATTTTTTCAAATTAAAGATCCATTGGATTTAAAATATGACAACGTTGTAACTATTAAAATACTAGGCGTTAATATGTATGTTTGGTTGCCTATTAACCAATTTTAGAGATTGGTTTCCACTATTTGTCTTCATTGATGTATCGAATAATCAATGTGTCAGACAAGTATAGATATAGAAAAACAAGACAACGCCCTAATTCTAGACGTGGAATTTTATTTATTTTTATTTATTTAAATTTGTTCTGTAATTGTTGTTTATAATAGATAATTAAAGCACCTACAGTTACAAGTAATGAACACACGATCATAGTGAAAGTATCACCGAATTGATCGGACAATATTCCAGATATTAAAGGACTGAACAATCCAGCTATACTTAAAGTATTATCAAAAGTTACCATAACACTACCGATTTCTGTTGATGCAGTTCTTAACATGATACATTCATTGATTGTAGTATCGGCTAATATTCTAGAAATACTCATTGGGATTAAACATAAAATAAATATGGAAAAATTCGGCGCTAATCCAAAACCGAGATAACTTGCAATTAGTAGAAGATTACAATGTAGAAGACGTAATGAACCGTCATTATCGTTTGAATAAAGATACGATTTCAATTTAATCATCAATAAATTGAAAACTATACCGGTAATACTCATAAAAGCAAAAATATAGCCGAATGATCGACCACTTAAACCGTACGTTTCTGTTATAATTAAACCGAATATAAATTGGAACATACTAAAAGAGAATTCCATTAATAATTTGAGCGTGAATAAATCCCAATATTTCACCCATTCGATTCGTTTTAAATTGTCGATTACAGACTTTAATTCGGCAAAAATTTGAAACGATTTCGCACCAGTATCAGTCTTACTATTCTTATTAGTTACTAAACTAATCAAAATTAAATTAGTTAGAAATATCGTTGTTATAATGTAGAAAACATATTTGACGCCGTGATCAAATTCGCTTAAATATCCGCTGAAAATCGGGCCAATTATAAAAGTGACACCACCAAAAGCTTGCATTTTATTGAAAATAGCCATACGTTCATCGGTTGATTCGATATGATCGTTGATTAATGAACGATATAGCGACATAATTGGAGTACCTATAGCTGGAATAATATAATTCGATTATTAATAATTGTAAATTTTGAAAACTCACCTGCTAAAATCCGAGCAATGAAGACCAACCATAACGATGAGAATATCGACATTAATAGATTACTAAATAAACAAATCGATAGGCATATTATTAGTACAAATTTCCGGCCGAAACGGTCGCTTAAACCACCCTTAAATTCAGAATTTAATCAACAGTTTCTAGAAATTTAAAAAGCAATTACAGCGATTGGATTCCAAATTAGATTAATCAGGGCTGAAATTGATCCGATTGTTCCTAAATAAAACGCCGAACCACCTAGTTTATAAATGTACGGGCCCAAAATTGTAATGGTCATAGCGAATCCTAAACCATCCTATTGTAAAAAATATCTCCATTAATAAATTCAACTGTAATCATTTTGAACATTACCAAAATTGCGGTGGTATATACGATTTTTCTAATCATTTTTGCCTATTCACTTATTGATGAACACCAACAACCAATACGTTTAATCTACAATTAATCATCAAATTGTATAGACTCGAATGATAGTAATCTGATAAGATTATTTGCCAATTTAATTAATAAATAGTTAATAATCATTTAAATTTCAAGTATTGGCAATAAATCTAAATTCACTCATGATTTAAACGTAGGGGCCAATTCAATCCCAACTTGTTTGCATCTTCTCTATAATAACAGTCCTGAACAATTTAACATTAAATTGATTGCTTTTTCTGCATGTCCATTATAAACTAATTGTAAATACATGTGAACAAGCGGATATAAAATCATACACAACTCGTGCTCAAATTTCAACGAATTTTTTCAATTCCATGTAAGATTCTTCATATGTTTCAACATCACCATCACTTTTATAACCAGTTAGTACGCTACTAACATCGGAATTTTGTTATAATTGACTGTCTTCAATATTATTCGATATGTTTGCTTCTTTTCTTGGCAATTCTTCACTTCCCTGTAGAAATTGTTCAATTTAAAAACTGCTATCAGACCATTCCCGAAACTTACCTTGAGGTTATATTTTTTCAACACCTGCAATACGGCCGCTATTTGCGACTTATCAATACCATCACCCATCTTTTCAATTGAT